>BGNK01001193.1:0-47296 GCA_003297005.1 Symbiodinium sp. clade A Y106 | reverse complement strand
GTCTCATATGAAGGGGCGTGCCAGCCGCGCTGTGTACATGCGGCTGCAGCCAAGTTTGCTGTCTCCCCCCTCAGACCCCGAAGAGAGAGAAAAAAAAAGGGAGCAAAAAAAAAAAAAAAGGGAGCAAAAAAAAACTGCACCCCTTGCCGCCGGTGCGGCGTCTGAGTTTCTCAAGCAAAGTGCCAGCTGATGCTGGTGATGCTCTCCGACTGCCCGTTTAGGCGGCTGGGTTCTGCTAGCAAAGTGCGAGCTGATGCTGATGATGCTTGATGGTGGTCTTTGCCGCGGGAGGGTTCTACTGATGCTGATGATGCTTGATGGTGGCATTTGCCGCGTGAGGGTTCTGCTAGCAAACTGCCAGCTGATGCTGATGATGCTTGCCACTGGCCGGTGCAGCGCTTGAGTTTTTCAAGCGAAGCGCCAGCTGATGCTGGTGATGCTCTCCGACTGTTTTGGTGAGTTTTGGTGGCTGGGTTCTGCTAGCAAAGTGCGAGCTGATGCTGATGATGCTTGATGGTGGTCTTTGCTGCGGGAGGGTTCTGCTAGCAAACTGCTAGCTGATGCTTGCCGCCGGTGCGGCGTCTGAGTTTCCCAAGCAAAGTGCCAGCTGATGCTAGTGATGCTCTCCGACTGCTGTTTTAGCGGCTGGGTTCTGCCAGCAAAGAGCGAGCTGATGCTGATGATGCTTGATGGTGGTCATGCGGGTGCAGCGTTTGAGTTTCTCAAGCAAAGTGCCAGCTGATGCTGGTGATGCTCTCCGACTGCCCGTTTAGGCGGCTGGGTTCTGCTAGCAAAGTGCCAGCTGATGCTGCTCGAGAGACTTTGACATTCGGAGCCTGGACCATGAGTATCTATCTTTGGGCTGATCTCCTCAAGCCCGAAACTCTGAGTTGATCAACAATGCAGCTTTCGAGGATGAGCACGATCCAGTGAAACTCGAAGGGTGCAGTGGCATTGTTAGACTCGGCGGTACTCTTTCTGGAGAACACTACCTTTTTAGTGTTCCGCCTCGGTGTCGGAGAGGGGTGCGATCTTGTGGGATTTAGGGCAAACGAGCATTACTTTCCCCAGGATAGCTTCTTGCACAACCCTGCAGGACTAGCCCCTCAGCCCTAAACCTCGGAACAAGCCAGGCTCTTTAGTGAAGGGGGCAAGGCAAGGTACCTGCCCTGGAGACAATTGCCCGTAAAAAGCAGACAAATGAAGCCCTAACCCCCCACACCCTAGATCGTCTCTCTACGCCACGCCCAGCACATTCCAAAAGACCTCCGTGAGGAACTTCGACACCAGCCGATCCACTTCCCAGGCCCCGGGGCTTCAGAAGCTTTTCTGGTAGCTGCCAAAGTTGTAGGACTCAGACTCAGAGATACCGAAAAGAATCCTAGCGCCTTCCCCTGCTCTGCATGAACTACTGCGGCCGAGCATCACATCCTGACAGCAGCTAAATTGGCAAGGATGACCATAAATCGGGGTTGTGTAGTGTGTGTGGGAAGGGTATAGGCCTCTGGCTTTCGTGAGTTAACACTCAGTTCGCGCCAGGCAGTGCCCGGGAAACACCAAGCATCATCAGTCGGCATGGAAGCAGGATTCTCTCAATGCGATCTTCTTCAGTTAACTATCTTAGGCTACCTACTAGAAAAAAGCCTCTTCCAAGCATTCAATCCCTTGCTATCGACCTACTTAGGCTCCAGCTTCCGCCTTAGCCCCAAAACTAGCTTTAGGAAACCCAACTTACCCCTAAACCCTTACACTGACTTACGGACTATAGACCCCTGGACCGTAAAGCTCCAGTATACGAGATGCCTGAGGAGGGGATCCTCTGGCAAAGCTGGCGCCCAGCCCTCCAGGCGAATAGTTGGCTTCGGAGGTTGAGGTTTAGGGCTTTGAACATGTTTTCCTGATAAGGATGCTGGTTTAATGCTGTAGGGCTTAGTGTAGGGCTTAGGGGATCACATTTAGCATGTAGTTTGGGGGGCGTTCACATGTTGGGGGTTCGGGGTTGAAGGCTTCTGAGTTGGGGATACGGAGGCAAGGTTCATGATTGAGGTGGGGAGTGCCTCAGCCTCAACTCATAACCCGCGAGACACCAAAGCCCAAACTCATGACCTGCAAACCCAATCCCTCAAGCCCCAAGCCCTTAAAATATTGAACCCGAAGCCCTGAACCCATGAGTAAACCCCTAGAAAGCTTAAACCCAAACCTCCTAAAGGTAGGACGGGGTGGATTTGAGAAGATGCCAGCATTACGGGGTTGCACTTGGAGTTCGGAATAAGGATCTGAATGTACAGTAGAGTTTCGGGTACATTCTCTTAGTCCATACAACAGTCGATTTGTTTGTCTCCGGCCGTGGTCGGAAGCTTCAGACCACGATGCACGTGGTTCTCCCTGGTTCTTAGTAGGGAATGGGGGAATGGGTTATAGGGACTACTGTAAGGGACCTTATAAGGGACTATCATAGGGATCCGTTCCACCATTCCCTACTAAGCACCAGACAGGGTTACATGAAACTCTGGCATCACTAGGACGACAAGGCGAGCAACCCGGCTCCCTCACTTCAGTCTATCCAAGGACCAAAACTTGGAGACGAGGTTCCAAGCAGGGCTCGAGTTTGAGGGAATGGCAACTACCCGCCCTCAGCATGGTCCTCAATCCCACACTTGCCTGTTTGCCTACCTCTTTTTGCCTGCCCACCCGCCCACCTACCCAGATATACATCTACTGAGACGTTACGAATGAATGAGTGTCCCCGCCACGCAGAAGCTGCAAAGCCAACCCCGCAGCCGAAAAAGAAGAAGCCGGAAGCCTGGGTGTTTAGTGTTTGTGGTTCACGGGGTTAGGGGGCGAGTGAATAGCGTGTTTTGTCTAGGGTGTTTGATATTTGTCAGATCTGCAGATTCAGGGATTGCGTTGTCGGCGCAAGGGTGCTTGAGGATGCAGGTTGGAATTCGAATAATCATGTGAGATTTTGTGATGAGGCATCTGACTTCGCGTGATCGTGATCTTCTTCGAGCCTGAGGATCAAGACTAAAGCCGCGGCCAAAAAGCGCCATAAATCCTCAAGCAGCCATGGATGCGACGTCTATGGTGCAAGAACTTCACAACAACTCAAATCGTGAGGCGACGATTCTGGAACTTGCGAAGATGAGGGAGTCTTTGCCAGGATTGGCACGGGCTCTCTGGGATTCGCCTGGTGCACTGGAGGCCCTCAAGGAGGAGGTTGAAGCCATCTACCCGCGTCTATCGCAGCCGGAAGAGGTGACAGCATCTGCTGCCAGCCGGGTGTGCAATGCCATGAGTTTGCTCCAGCATCTGGCTTCCGATCAGGCAACGAATGTCTTGTTTTTGGACGCGCAGTTCCACCTGCTCGTGTATCCGTTCCTCAGCACGTCTCACACAGAACGGCCGTTCGAATATCTTCGGCTGACAGCTCTGGGAGTTATCGGTGCTTTGCTGAAGGCTAACAGCGGGTCCGTCCGCCCTCTGCTGGAAACTGACTTGCTGCGGCTCTGCTTGAACTCTCTAGAGGCCCACGCTTCAGAGCTTTCCAAGGTGGTTGCTGCGTTCATCCTGCAGCAGCTCCTTCTGGATGACCATGGGTTGGACTTAATCTGCTCATCACAAGACTCTCTCAGCAAAGTTACAGATGCCCTCTCTGCGGTAGTAGAGACCCTGGTGCAAGCTCCCTCCATCCGTCTCCTGAAACCCGGGCCTGAGTGGTACCGGTTTGCACCTTTTTTGGTTAATTATGAGGACTCCTGAATAAAACCGAATGGAAAGAGAACCCTAGTTATGATTATGCCTCATGAAGATTCATAATCAAACATAGAACGCCACACGCCCGCCCTCGACCATCTCCCACGCTCAACTTTTCATGTCTGGACTGATATGGCGGCTGAATATAGGGGCCTGAATAATTAGCATATGGCTTTGGATACGAAGCCCCGTTAAAACCCTATAAAGCCCCATAAACCTCCATACAAACCTTACATTAACAACCCAACCTCTAAACCCTAAACTCCCCTAAGCCCCGTTGAAAATCCACAATAGACCTTTCTTCAAGGAGAGTTTGGGGAACCTAGGAAGCCTCTGGTGCGCTGCTACTTGTGCCTTACGGAAGATCCCAGGGGAAAGCGAAGAGTCACTTAGTTGGAGTAAGTTATCGTTTAGGGTGCAAGGTTCAGGTTTAATTAGGGGTTAGGGTCCTGTAATCCTTGTATAGACTGTTATACTTAGTCCCACAGGCCCGCCAACAGTTCCCTAAACCCCAAACCGTCGACCCTGTAGGAAACTGGGACAAGTAAGGTCAAAGAGTTTCTTCCCGAAGGACTCCGGTCCGAGCCGTCGTTGAAGCAGCTGCCAGCTTCTATCTCTCAAAGCTTGAAGGAAGACCCAGAGACTGGATTATCCAACCATTAGAAAGGTTCCATATTGGTCCGTATAGGGAGGTTAAGGGTTTAGGGTTCAGGATAGGTGACATATTGGTCCGTATAAGGGTGTATGTACTCTTTTGGGGTTTTAATTCTACAGGGTGACGGGGGGTCTTGTTGCTTCAAAGCCCAGGAGAAGCTCACAAAGAAGTGGCTGTGCCAGCTGCTCACGAATCTGGACTCCGAGACTGCGTAAACTCACGACGACTAACGTGTCGCGGCACCCGACGCGCACAAGCCGTACTCGGGGCTCAGGAAGCGTGAAGATGAGGTCGGGCGTGATCTCCACAATTACATGCGGGGCTATCTGGTGTTGGTACGGGTGCAATCTTTCAGTCAATTCGTCACGGAGCTTATGCTTCTGTTCCTCCAACTGCAGCTGTACTAGTAGCAGTGTTTGTCGTTGTGTGTTGGAGCATTGTTGAGACGTTGGAATGCTAGAAAGTACAGACGTATTTTCAATGACTATCAGGGGTGTTCGGTTGCAAAGCATGCAAAGCCTAAGTTAGGAAATCAAGATCTAGATGCAGGGTTTTTGTTTGAAGGATCGGGGCGGACAGCGATGCTTCCCGAGAAGCTACGTCTCTCTTCAATCAAGGCCCTCATAAACCCTAAGAAGTTCTAAGCCCCAAAACTTAAACCATAGCCCCTGAACCCTAAACCCTCAAATCATTTGAGCACTCAAGCAGATCCTGCAGCATGAATCTCGAGAGTAATTGAGTGCCCCGTGCAAGTGTTGAGATAGACGCCTGAATAATTACAGGAATAGGAATAGTTAATAGTATTATTCCTCTGTGGTCCCTGTTACATGAAGTTTAAGATACCCCAGAACTATATCCTGATTATTCTGGCCCCAATTATTGCGTGCAACTTCGTTTAACCTTAAGCCGGTATTCCCGGCTTTTGGAGTTCGCGCTGGAGATTTGGATGCTACACACAGGTTGTAAGTTGTACGGCTTGCTGGAGGCTTAGATCTGCGATGCTGCTTAGTGTCAGGGTTGTTGTGTGAGTTTATGACGTGTTTTAGTTTCTGCTTAAACGGGCTGTCGACGGGGCTTCATGTGATCCTATTGTTTAGGGTACTATATTTTCGAATCCTCCCAAGTCATGCCAAGGAAGGCCCCAGAAAGCGTTCTTGGCCTGGCGGCAAGTCAGCCACGTTTGGTCAATGGCTGGGGTTCGGTTTAGGGTTTAGGGTTCGGGGTTCTGGGATGATCTCTGAAATACTCAGGCGATCTACGAAGCTTTTCTCCCTTACCGTCTCAAGGTTCTCCTACGTTTGAGGGCTTGTCGGTTTGCTAAATAGTCCCGGCATTAAACTGGAACCCCGCCCTTTTCAACACCCAAGACTTCGAACCTGCGCCTCGAGCTGTGAAGAACCATGCGGATTTCTTTACACTCCGGGGTTTAGGATTTAGGGTTACCTAGACCCCCCAAACTAGGTAAAATTATGGCCCAAAACCAAAAAAAGGCTATTATTCTACATACTTTTGGGGTCCAGGTACCAGTCTTTACATTCTCCCACCCTGTTTCACGTGTTCACCCCTCCACTCCCGGATTGAACTGCCATCCGGTGCCTGGCCCGGTGGGATCCGCGGACAGGCCTATGCATCTCGGTGAGTTTTTCAAACTCTGGGTTTTGGAGTACCATACTTTATTGATTCGTTTTGGACCAGTTCCTTAGAGGGGCCATTGTGAAATATACGTTAGTGTTTTTTCTCCGTGGTTACTTCAAAGCCGAGATATTGCCTACTCTGCACACTGCACCTCAACGACAATGAAGTCGGTATCGGTGCCTTAAAGAAGCTGCAAGCTCCTGAACTGTAAACCCGTAGTCTCAAACCCTCACGGCCCAAAACTCAAAATCCTGGCACTGAATACCCCCACAGACGAAGCACCCAGACCCGACCCTCAAGCGCTAAACCCTCTGCCCTACAGCCCTTAAGCACCAAGCTCTGGACATCCAAACCCTTCAAACCCCAAACTTATAGGAACCCTTGCAGTACACCCTACACCCTAAACCCTAAGCCCTTATGGTGATCACTAAGCCAGGCTCCTCCTGAGCAGCTGCAGAAGCCAGGGCCAGTGACAGCCCGGGCGCTTAAGGGGTTCAGGGTTTAAAGTTTTATGGTTTTAGGGTTCATAGGGTTTATAGGGTTTAGGACTTTAGGGCTAAGGGGTTTCGGGCTTCAGTTTTTAGGGTTTAGGGCTTCAGAGTTTTGGGTTTAGGGCTTTTAGGGTTCACGGCATTTTGGGGCTTATGACGTCTAGGTTTTAGGGCCTAGGATTTTGTGGCGTCCTTCAGCATGCTGGGGCTTGTAGGGTTTATGGAAGTTTAGGAGTTTAGGACCTGAAAACCCTGAATCCCAAACCCAAAGCCCTGAACCATGCTCGCAACGAAAACCCATGAATTAACCTGATTGCCAAGAGCCTTAAACCCTGAAACCAAACCCTAACGCTTCATTCGTGCCACTGTCATCTGTTGAGTTGCGTTCTTCCTTCCTCCAGGTTTTCGGCGCAGCTCGCCCCGGCCCGGTCACCCTGCTTGCGCCTGCGCCAAGGCCCGGGGCTAGGTAACCGGTATAAATATATATATATATATATATATATATATATATATACATGTGTGTATATATATATATATATATTTGTAGAGATTGCATGTGGGGCTTCAGGGTTGTAGTGCCTTAAGGTATAAAGGGTTGAGGGTCTAGGGGTTTAGGAAAAAGGGGTTCTAGGGATCCAGCTGTCAGTTCCCGAGCCCAATCACACTTTGAGCATGCAAGGGATGTGGCGATGCGAGAGGCCTGTGGCTTCCAGGATTGCGCCGCCGATGTCGATTTGGCATGGGGCATCGTTTTAGGGACCCGGGTTCAGGGTATGTGCGTTTTTTGGCAAAGAGTTTGGGATGTTTGAAGTTTGTTATGTTCCCCCGGAAGCAGTGAGGCAGGGGACGCACAGAAGCTCGTAAACAATCAACTGCATACTAATCTCTCCATCTAAAGTCAGGTTGCTGGGAGAATCCTGTCAGAGTTTCAGGCTTGGGGTTTGTTGCGGCTTCTTAATCTCAAGTCCGGAAGCGAATGAAGGCCGGCGCCGGAACAACCAGTCGCCCTTCCAGCGGCGCCAGTGGTGCCAGCTGTGCCTGTGCCGGCGGTGCAGCCGGCACCGGCGGTCATGGACTGGATCTGCGAGGCGGGGGTCTGGGGATGTAGGTGTTTGTTTGGCATCCGCTGTATCCTGTGCTTTGTAGACCTTCTTGTCTTAGTATAGGGTTTGGGGGTTAAAGCGTTTTGGATGTTGTTGTCAAGAGTGTTCAATGTTGCAGGATGTGATTGCGCTGCGAATCTTCCAACTTGTTGGGCAAAGGCTTACTGCACACTATATTAGAAACATTCGAGTGCGAACTCGAGAGGGAACCCTGTAAAAACTTCGTGGGCCCAGGTCCACTCTGAGCCGTAGGCCATAGATCCCTATAACAGGCATGGGTTCCAGGCAAAAAGAGCTCGCGAACAAAGAAAGGAAGCCCGTATAGAACTGTATGACATAGGAAAGATCAGGACATAACCCCAGAAGCCACAATACAACCGTGCAGAGCCACTACGACCTACCAAAACCCTTACGACCCTAAACCCTAAACGGCCCTCAACCGCCTCAACCACCAACAAAAATACAACAGGTTTGTATGCGGAAGTTCTCGTCGGAGGAAGCTCTCCGCACTTTAGCTGCATTTCCGTGCGTTGGGCTTGCGAGTTTGGAATTTCCTCCACAAGGGGTCTAGAACGGCTCTACTAGGGTTCGGCAAGGGCTATACAGAGGCTCTAAAGGGGTGTTCTGCTCAAGGCTACCCGGCATTCTACCATCGCTCTTTAAGGGTTTCAATGGGGTTTTGATGTTTGGGGATGTTGGAGCTCAGGATCTTGTGATTTTGGGGATTTAGGGGTTCAGGGTTTCAAGGCTTCAGCGAGCTCCGTATACTATGGAGGCCTTATAATAATTACCCATGCTATTTTGGGGGCTCCTTCTTAGAGTTGAAGTATAATGTACAACAAAACCCTATTCTAATTTTTGGAGTGCGCACTCCCAGGGACCCCCGTTTTGAATTTTTAAGGTCCATAGGGTTCCTTATAATAATAGGATATTACAAAGGAGTCCAGCACCCTGTTCCAGCTATCAGGGCACCTATGTTTTTGGGGCCTCGGAGCGGGCAACTTGGACGGCTCGGGAGCTTCAGACTCCCACTACGAAACTAGGGGCGCCTGATTTTTTCAAAAAACGCGAAGTCTAGCACAACACATGACCCGTAGAACTTGTGGAATCCTATTCCCATTCTTAAAGCCCCAAAATCTCGGCACTTTGGGCCTATAGGTACCATCGGAGAGTTCTTCTCGATGCAGCTCAGGTGGCTCGAAACCCTAAACTTGAGAAACACAGCCCTAAATCCCTGCTCTTCAAGAGGAGCTTAGTCGGATAAGGAGCCTCCTTCGGATGGTGCTTTCTAGAATTGAGAAGCAGCCCCCGTGAGTCCTTCCGAAGGCAGACACGAGCAGCTTTCGGAACTGCACAGCTGCCATGTTTGGTTTGGGTGCCTTGCGGGCATCGTAGTCCCATAAGGCTGGTAGGGTGCCGGGTTAGGGCCTGAATTTGGGGGAGCATGCAGCTGGACAAGAGAAGCAACCCAGTGGTATGCAAGACGCAGCTGCAAAATCAAGCCACATGGAATCAATGGAATCTGTAGCTGCATTTGGGGCTTAAGAGTGCTTATGTTTTAGGGTTTAGGGTTATGCCAGTCTGCTGGGCTACATGGCTTGGGAAAAGCAGTTCATTCTTTTGGTGTCGTCTGTCCGTACTGTACTCATGATGACGAGAGGAATTCACTCATAGTCTATCATTTAGCTCATCAAGCCAAGGACCTGGCCCAAAGACAAAGAGCTAGTACTCTGGACTCTGCATCATGTACCGAGTCTCCGAAGTACAAGAAGCCTTCTGGTGTGCTCGTGGGTTTGTAGGGGCTTCGGCAAGGGACTTAGTACATATGGCTTAGCACAAGGCTGTTGGCGCTTTGGATTTGGAGCCCGGGACTTGCAATTCGCGCGTCGTAGCTCCATTATGTGAGATCCCGCTCCATCTGCGCAATCGCTAAGCACGCACCGTGTTAGTTTCAGATATATTCAGAATCATTACAAACATAGGCACAGCCGCAGCGCCAGAAGAACGTGCAAACGAAAACCGACCTGGAACCAAACTCCAAACTCTAAACCCTAGACGCATCCAATAACCATGTGAGACAAGCGACCGGGACTGGCCAGGCACAAGCAGAATCTCGAGAAGTTGGGCCTCGCAGCGTGATGCCAAAAGAAAAGCTAAGGGGTTCTACAACCTACAACGGTGATTGCAGGATCCTTCCTTCATACTGAAAGTCATGATGCAGCAGATGATAGCAGCACCGATCTTAGTAACCCGCGAAGTCAGAGGGCTTCTCAAGCCCTAAACCCTAAATCCTAAACTGTCTGCAAAAACTACAGACCCCGGCCAGCGCGCCCCGGTGGAATTGTCTCACTTGCCCAGAGCAAGCACGAGAGTGCGGGCAGGTAGCAAAAGAATTAGGGCAATGCTTAGGGTTCAGGGTAAACCTAAACCCTGAAACCCCATACAATCACAAGGGACCGTAGCGTCGACCACCATCCCTACCAGTAACATCGAAAAAGGTAACACGAAAGCATTTACTGAAACCCATGGCCGCTTCAACTTAGCAACTATGGCTTCGCTTCAGGTGGCTTTCCTGCTGCACGTGTCGGTTTAGGGCGTATAGGATAAGACATCAAGGCCTCAGAAGTTTGGAAAATCATTCATTCCTTTGTGTAGAACCTATGTGTGGTCATCGCATACCACGCTTTAAGAGCAAACGTTGGTGCCGGACGGCTCCAGGTTAGCAAAGTTGCATCCTCAAGTGTCGTAGCCCTCAGACAAAATATCCATATCCTAGACTCTGCATATTGAGGTGTTCTTCGGCGCGGGGTACTTGCACGAGAAGGAGTATCAGGGATGTAAATAAATACAATATGACCTACTAGGACCAGGAACAAACCACGAGCGATGCGAGTAAGCTAGCTCTGGCTGTGCAGGTCTGGGTATTTTTTGAGTTTACACTCTTTGTGTGCAGTGCTGTTACTCAAGCTTCCCCAGTGATTCCACATGCAAACAATAATTACAGTAGTGGCCATAGTGCCAATATTAACCATAATCATCATCACCGTCACCATATCATCATTAGTTACTATGATTACATACGAAATCATAAGTATGGTGATCGTTGTTGACATGTTTATTTTCGTCATCATCATCATCACCATCATCATCACGACCATTACTGTTATCATCATTGCGCTATGGGTATGATCATTACTACACTGTTGTGTTTTGTTATCGCTGTTACTCTTGTAATCATTTTCATTATTGTTGTTGTTATGTTTGTTATAACAGTTGTGATTACCTTCATGGTTAAGAATACTTTTTTTTATTAATATCACTATTAATACTTATTCCCAGGCATTGTGTGTGGGATGCGTGCTGATGCTTGGAGGTTTGTGTTTGAGGCGTGAGGAAAGTATTCGTGAGGTATTTCTGCTGGCGATTCCAGCTGCGGTACTTTGTTGTTACCCGGGTGTGCGGAGTTTACGATAAACACTCATGAAGGAGCATGTATTTGCAGGGAGTCGTTGGGCCTTCCACCTGTTTCAGAGCTCTTTTTGGAACAACTGACAAGGAATCTAAGAACCTCATTTCCGGTAGGCCCACCAGGGGCGAATGGACCGCTAAACCCCTAGACCCTAAACCCATAAACCCTGAACCCCCTTAAAGCTAGCCAAAGCCTAAACCCCCGGCTTTCGTTGACAATGAAACACTTTGCTTGGATCCCGACCCTGAAGGGAACTTTGATAGTAAAGCCGTAAACACTCCTGTCAGGATCTATAGAGTTTGGGGTTTATAGGGTTCGCAGTTTAGAGTTTAAAGGCTTGACGCGAGCAAAGTTTAGGCTATGATGTTTCTGCAGCTTTGGCCGAAAACCATCTGATTCTTTGGCAGCCTTGGTCCGCCTAAGCCGCGAAGGCATCGACTCGAACCCTCTGCCCAAAAAATGTAGAAATATGGCCTGTCTCGAATGTAGGGCCAGAACTTTGCCTCTTTTGGGGGTTGACAAGGCCCAAAGTTAGGGGCTTTATACTTAAAGTTTGACTTTCATGCTGAGGTGTACATTGTACATTCCGAGAAGTCCGCCTGGACCCCTAGAGCTTGAACTACGAACCCTGAGACCGCCCCGAACCCGCGAGGCCCTGAACCCCTGTGCACGCGAAATCTCAAGCCCACGGGGCCAGGTAGCATTCCGTTTGAAGCGTGACTCACACCCAGCAGTCAGCAATGCACAACCTAAGCCCCTGCACCCTCAAACCGTAAGCCCAAACCCCATACCCTAGCACACCCCTCAACTCAGGCCAATAGCGGTCCTTCCACTCCAAACCCCAGCTCAGATCAAGCCACCTACGACCTGAGCCCAAGTAGATAATAAATGATGTTTTTTTCAGAAAAAATATACATACATAAATGATACAACGAACCTTTTTCCCCAAGTGGCAGGACCCTCCGTTTCAGAAGCCTGCTGGGGGACAGAAGTCCAAAAAGTTGTTGACGAACAGCAAAAAGCCCACCTCAAGTCCCGAAGGTCCTTACTAATAAATTTAAAGCAGCCGTTACGTTTGTCGGCTGCCGCTATGGCAAGTAGCGGCGCTACACAGTCGCAGCCGTCGCCGCAAGCTGAGCTGGGCTTGTGGTCTACAGGGGTTTGTGTGGTTGGAATGGGTTGTGGCGCTTCAAAATAAATTTGGTGTGATGGAGCAGCAGCAGTAGCAGTAGTAGCAGCAGCAGGAGTAGTAGTAGTAGTAGTAGTAGTAGCAGTAGTAGTAGCAGCAGCAGCAGGAATTGGAGTAGGAGTAGGAGGCGGAGGCGGAGTGGGACTGGGAGTAGGCGTCGGCGTCGGCGTCTTTGTGGTGGTAGTGGTAGTGGCACTGGTATAGTCGTAGTAGTAGCAGTAGTAGTCGTCGTCGTGGTGGTGGTGGTTGTAGGAGTAGTCGTAGTAGTTCAGGTTTTGTGCTCAGGTTTCGTGGTTTCCGTGCATGGCCATCACATATTTCCCTGAACCTTACACTATCATCCCAGAACCCTGAACCCTAAACCTTAAAACCGAAACTGGACCCAACTAGGCAAAGGCAAACTCAGCAGAAGAAGGATCGGACTCAGCCACGGCGCTGGACATCTGGTGTTCTTCAAGTTTACGGCCTTCGTTTGTCACCTGTATGTTTACTAGCTAGGGTTTAGGGTTTTGGGCGCCTGTATAACAAGGATCCTACTCTTTAGGGTCTTCCAAGCCCTTAGACTTTAAACCCCAAAGCCTGCACGTAGACCCCACCCGGGTCTAGTCATGTGCCCCTAACACTTACAAGCTCCCAACAGCCTGAAACCAACCCTCAACTCGCTTTACTCCTTGAGGTTTCTGCCCAAAGCCTTCTCCACGAATCAAAGCCTTCGTCCAGGTGTCCGATCAGTCCGAACTCGCTGTCAGGCTGGATGTGGGTTACATTCTAAGAGAGGGTTTAGGGTTTCGGGTGAAGCCTCCGCTCCCTAAACAGGGATTTAGCAACAGTTGTCAAGAATCGTACAGAAGATCCTTTGACAAGGTTTTGGGTTCAGGATCCGGGTTGGCACAGTGCTCTTCCAATGACGGTATCGGCTTGAATGTCCTCTTCCTGCCAGTGTTTATCATGTCGGCGTGGTTTAGGGTTTCAGGAGCGCTCTATACAAGAGGCAGATCCTCAGAACCTCGACCCCCCACACCCAAAACTCTAAACCATGCAACGCCAAAGCCACCAAGCCCGGAACTTCTTGGCAAAGGTGGGCCAAGGTTGCAAAGGGAATTCTGTAAGTCGGGGGTGTGGTTCGAGCTTCTGTCTGTTCACTGTATCATAAACGATCCTCGAGACCCTCAAGCTCTGGACCCTGATTGAGCCCTACATGCTCAAAGCCCGGGGGTAAGGGAAGGCGTCAGTCAGGCCCCGTCTATCCTAAAGCATGCCCAGTTTCCTAAGTTTGAGCCTCTTCACCCGAAGTCCCGAAATTTGAACCTCAAGTCCTAAATTCTGGACTGAGCCCAAAGTGCATACTCACATACTCAATCTACAAGTGCATCATAGTAGTAGCAGTACACCAGGAATGCAAAGAAAGGCTCAAGAGCAACAAGTCGCCCAAACTCTAAAACCCCCGAGCTCTTAATCCTAAAGCCCCAAATCGCCTAAACCCTAAACGCGCAGAAGCACAACTTTGAGCCCGGGCCCCGAACTCAAGGCAGAGCACACCCTATTCTGGAAGCCTGAAGATTCATGGTTTTGTATTTTTTAAAGTATCCACGGTAATAAAGCAGCAATACATGGGTCCTTACGGTTTCTTGTTGTATGTAAGCGACAGACCCAATGCCTCGTTCTAATTGATTGCGAAGGCCCCTTTAGTAGATGACCTCCCTCTAATCCTTAAACCCTTGCAGCACAAAACTATAGTGCCATTAGGAATCATGTTCTGTTTTTGTTCATATAAAACCCAAGAGAATTTACAAATCATTATTGTTATTTTGGTTCTAAGAGGGGTATAGAAAAAAGTACTTTCATAAAGGACGGCGGCAGATACCCCGGCTGCAGCTGCCATGCGGGGCTGCCAGATATCCGGATCAGGCCAGTTGCAGGGGCTCTGCATCAAACAGTAGAGGGGCCTTTAATATAGGGGCTTAAATAATGACCTTTGCTTTTTTTTTTTTTTGGGGGGGGGGGTCCTTTTTATAAGTAAAGTATAATATTCCGGCAAACCCTATTCTAATTATTAAGGCCCCCATATTAATCGCAAGAATCGTCTTCCGTAGGAGTGCCTTCTGTAGCTAAAAAAACATACTCCGAAACGCTGCTCCCATTACTCAGGCCGATATATTGGGATCAGGACAAGGTGTCGAACCCCCATACAACCAACTGACTACTTGTAGAACCCTACACCTTTTCAATCCTTTAGAGCAAGGAACAACCCTGTGCAACCTTTTAAAATCCAGTGGAACCCGCAATCCCGGAGAACCAATTGACACCCGCAGAACCGCTTGCAACGTTGAAACCCTATGTAACTCTGCAAACCCTATGTACAGAACCCTTTTGAAGTCTTTAGGACTCTGAAAAAGCTCAAGCCTTAAACCCTGAACCCCAAACTCTAAACCCTAAACCCTGAACCCCAAACTCTATATTCCTTCTGACATCAGCTTGAAGTCCAGGAGCAGCCGAAGGCCGACCGAGCCATCACCGTCGCCCTGTAGCTTGGCTTCTTAAGAGTGGTTTAGGGTTTTGGGCTTAGGGGGGTTCCTTAAAGGGTTTTGTAAGGGTTCCTTTAAGGGTTTGGGGTTGAAGGGGCTTTACGGTTTTTGTAAACATGGTTCAAGGCTTTTTGTCGGGATGTAGAAGATGCTTATACGGGCTCTGTATGATAATATCCATGAGCGTTGTTGCAACAAGGGTCTTATGAGGGGTCTGTAAGTATGAGGGTTCCATATTGGTCCTTAGAAGGGTGTGTGCAATCTTGCGTGGTCCCTAAACCCGAAGCCCCTGAAACCCGACACCCTACTCCCTAAGCCCTAAACCCCTAAACCCTGAACCCCTAAACCCTAAATGCATTGGACCCGGCCTTGCCGGGGTGCTCACAAAGTAGTAGGGCTGGGCGGAGTACCATACCTTATTAATTACTTCTTTTTGGAGCTGGTTCATTAAAGGAGCCATTATGAAATGCAAGTGTCTACCCTTTTTCTCCCTGGTTACCTCAAAGCCCAGTAAAGGGTTCTTCGGGCTTCGAGCTCTTTTTGGGTAGTTTGGGCTTTCTACAGTATGTTTTGTGGTTTGGGATTTCGGGTTTCAGGGTTGCAGAGCAGGAGCCAGCGTGCCGTAATGCGGGTTTAGAACATTGGCTTTGATCCTTGCTCGTTCTTGATTGCAGTGTTTAGTAAGTTGGAAGAGGCTGCTACATAACGTAGAAGAAGCGCTTGGCAAATCTTGCGATACTTAACGGTTAACTGGTTCTCATTCATGATGCTCGCCGTTTAGATTGTGGCAGGCTCGGTGGGCCAATTAATTTCCAGCTGATGTGCATAAAGCGGACCATTTGGATGGACATGGCCAGCCAAGGGCCAACTGATTGTCACGATGAGGCCGTTTGGCTTGTGGTAGGCTAAGTGGTCTGGATCCAGCCAAGGGCCAACTGATGCTCATGATGCTCGCCGTTTAGGTTATGGCTGGCCGAGTGGGCCACTAAACTTCCGGCTGATGCGCATGATGCTGTGCATCTCAGATGTGGTTTGGCCCCCCTAGAGCTAACTGATGCTCATGATGCTCGCTTTTTAGTATCCAACTGATCTGCAATCGCCATTTGGATGTGTTATGGCAGGCGTGCAGAGTGGGCCAATAAAGCTCCATCAAGAGCCAACTGATGCTCGCCGTTTGGGTTTTCTGAAGCTGAGCGGGTCAATCAAATCCCAGCTGACGCGTGTGATGCCCGTCAAGTTGGTCGTGATGGTCCAGCGAAGCACCAACTGATGCTCATGATGCTCGCCGTTTTGTTCTTTCAGGCTGGGCGAGCCAATTTAACTCCAGCTGATGCGCATGATGCTGTCTATTCGCAGAGGGACGATCGAGCAAAGAACCAACTGATGCTCATGGTTGTGGCAGGCTGATCAGGTCATGATTAGGCTAACTGTATTGATCATTTAGATGGACAAGGTCCAGCAATGGGTGATCTGATGCTCATTCACGAGATTGTGCGGTGGGCCAATGAAATGCCAGCTGATGCGCATGATGCCTCACCGCTTGGGTTGCGGCAGGCTGAATGGACCACTCAGACCACTCAAGTTCCAGCTGATGCGCATGATGCTGGACATTTGTATGAGATTTAGTCCAGCAGAGAGCCAACTGATGCTCATGATGTTCGCCATTTCGGTGGATTGTGGCGGGTTGCAGAGTGGGCCAATAAAGCTCCAGCAAGAGCCAATTGATGCTCATGATGCTGGCCGTTTAGTTTTTCAGGCTGGGCGAGCCAATCAGATACCAGATGCTGGTCACTTGGATGGTGATGGTCCAGCAAAACTGATGCTCATGTTGCTCGCCGGTTAGATTGTGACAGGCCGCGTGGGCCGATATAAGTCCACCTGATGCGCATGATGTTGGTCGCTTCAATGGCGAAGGTCCGCCACGGGGCCAACTGATGCTCATGACACTAGTCGTTGGATTGGGCATGTCATTTGGATGTGGGTGGTCTAGTGAGTCTAGTGAAGGGTCAACTGATGCTCCCTGTGCGCGCCGTTTCGGTTATGGCAGGCCGCATGGGCCAAGATAATTCCTGCTGACGTGCATGATGCTGGTCACTTGGATGGTGATGGTCCAGTAAAACGGCCAACAAATGCTCATGATGCACGCCGTTTAGGTTGTGGCAGGCTGAGTGGCCACAGCGGGCCAGGGTTGATGGTCCGGCAAAGAGCGAACAGATGCTCATCATGCTCCTGGCTTAGATTGCGGCAAGTCCAGTTTGCCAGTAAAGCTCCAGCCGACTGGTCATTCGGATGGGGATTTTCAAGCAATGGGCTGATGCGGATATCGCTCGCCGTTGGGGTACCGGCTGATAAGTCTGCAACTGAAGCGCATGATGCCGGCGATTTGGATGGGCATGGCTCTGCAACGAGCCCACTGAAGCTCATAATGCGCGTGGAATGTGGCAGGCTGAGGGCACCAATTGCAGTTGAAAGCTCCAGCTGATGTGCATGCGGCTGGTCCCGATGGTCCATCAAAGGGCGGAATGATGCTCATGATGTGGCATGGGGATGGTCATGATGCCCACTGTGGGTTTCCCCGGTGTGGCCGACGGCCGGATCCATGATGCTGATGTTGCAGCTACCCTTTTGCCCTTTTTGTGTTGGGTTCCCTTATTAAAACTCAATTTTTGGAAAAAGGGTACCCTTACTCTAACGGGTCTACTCAGGAACCTTGTCGGCCAGCTGAATCAATGCCGAGACCTCAACCTTAGCGCTGCAAGCCTTGCAAACCTTTAACTTTAGTCCTAAACCCAATCACAGTAAAAGTGTCTGCCCTGAGCCCCGGAAGAATCAAGTTTCAGGACCAGCCCCGGCACAATTAGCACACGCTCGGACGATGGGGAGGTGGGAGCGGATCGTTGTGCATTGTGTTTCCACGTTTGTTAGGTTGTGTAAGGTTTATGTGCCCTAGTTTGGCTGGGGTCTGGTTTCGGTTCATATTTGGGGCAGCTTTGGTCACAAAACACTTCGTGATAGCGAGCCGCTGGTTCTTACCTCTTGTGCTCGGGAACTTAAGACTTGAACACAGAGTCACGACACCCTAAATCCTAGTTTCAAAGCTCCATGCCCCAACATCAGAGAACCCTAAGCCCGAAACCCTATGCGGCCAAAGCCCTATAGACCCCCCCAAATCGCATCACCTTGATTCCGAGAACCCCCAGCCATCCAGCTGGCAGGGACAGGCTTCCAGGGGTTCAGGGTTTGGGAAACCTTTCAGAATTCATGCGCGGACTTGCCATCCAAGCCCCGAGTCCTGAAAGCCGGAAGTGTCAGATCGAGAAAGACTGTGTAGATCAAATTTGCTAAAGCCACAAAAAAGCCTCCTAACCCATAAAACCTGTAAAGTCCAGCAACCTCTTCACGCCCTTGAATCCCTTATGATAAAACCCTAAAAAACGTTACGAAAGCCCCAGACAAGCTCCATAAGCTTGCAAGATGGATCGAGGACGCCGGGTATCTTAAGGGCATAAGGACGCCGGTTTCTACCCTCAACTTTGAAGCTCGACACTCTTTCCCTGAGCCCGGAGGCCCAAAACCCTATATAACTGTCCATAAGCCCGAAACCTAAACCTGAAACCCCATGAACCCCAAAATCCCTGAAACCCGAAACCCCTTCACCCCGAGCCCTAAACCCTAAACCCCCTAAACTCCCTAAACCCCTAAGTCCTAACCCTAGCAACGTCCTCAAAAATGAGAGTCTCCGAAAATGGGGGCCATACAAAAGTAACTTAAATCGTAGGATCCTTATTAGAGGGACCCAAAATAAGGTACCCCGAATTTTCGGAAACCCTAACTTATAGAGCCCTTTAAAGGAACCCTTATAGTACGCTTGTAGCAGCCCTTCAAAGGAACCCTTAGGTACACCGAATTTCGGAAACTCTCAAATCCTTCAACCCTAAACCCTAAGATACCCTTATAGTAACCTTATGGATCCCTTTAAAGGAACCCCTATAGATCACTTAAATGACTGCCCCAACGGTGGCCCTAAGAAGAGGACGCCACAAATGCCGACCTCTCCCTGGTCACCTTTCGGGAGTCTTTCGACCTCGGCGAACTTCTCAGCGTGCTAGACATACGTACATGATATGTACACAACGATGTATGTATTGATAGGTATATATATATATACACATTTATGTGTGTGTATGATGAGTATATACGTATATGTATATTACATGTTTATACTGATTCATAAGGGTGTTGCAGGTGTTGTGGTGCTTTTAATTTTAAGAAGGTATTAATTATGGTTGTGTAGAGGTTTTATCATGGCTTTAGAAATGTTTAGATGTGGTGTATACCGTTTTGGGCTTACGAGGCTCCAGATTCCGAGTTATCGACCCTCTGCTGCAGCTTAGATCCTCATAAGAGGGCCCCGAAGGAATAGTGGTGGTAAATATTCGGGCTTCCATAGTACACGTGTTGGGCTGCTTCTGCCTTCTGATCTTGAGGGTGCAATGCATCGTAAACAGAGGCTTAGAACCGAGGACCCTCTTGGCTTTGAACACATGCTCATGTCAATGTTTCTCTGATCTCTAGACACCGGAAAACCTTGTGCAAGTCATCGAACTTTCAGTTTTGTCTCCAAGTCAGAACACCCGAATCAGTACATTATTCTCCCAAGT
Organism: Symbiodinium sp. clade A Y106; assembly: GCA_003297005.1. NCBI lineage: Eukaryota > Dinophyceae > Suessiales > Symbiodiniaceae > Symbiodinium > Symbiodinium sp. clade A. The sequence goes on along the minus strand of BGNK01001193.1, from coordinate 27,815 downwards.
CCGAACAAGGCCTAGGCTCATAAAGATGGGTAGTTAAGCTGATAATGATCATATTCGACAGGAGTAGCACTATGACTAGTGTTGCTCTTGTTGTGTTTATCGCTGTTGTTGTGTTTTGATGTTATTACTGTTGTTGCTTTTGTTGTTATTATTGTTACCAGTTCACGATCTCTAAGTTTCTATCTTCACAGCTCCCCATCCCGCAAAGACGAACAAGTACTCGCACCATCCTACGCAGCATGTCAACTTTGGTTGAAATTTCATGCAAGACGGTCCCGATGCAGTGAAGTGACAGTTGAAAAACATTCGAAAAGTGATCAGCCACAAAATTGCGCGGCTTGGCCATTTGTTTGCTCCTCAAACACCCATCCTGAATTTGGTGTTTGCCTTTTCGAGGCAACCGCACTCCTGGTGGCAGGCATTCGCTTTGTCTAAGGTTCGACAATGTTCAAGCATGTTTATCACATGATATTTATTATAATAATTGTAATAGTACTGGGTAGTAACAATAGTAAGTAATCGGAATAATAGTACTTGTCGAAGATTTTGCAGGGCCGAAGGCTTGAACCCTTTTGCGCTTCAACCTTGATGCCCGGAACCCGAACCTTGAAGTCTAAAACCCTTAAACCGAGACCTACAAGCTGACCTGTAAGCTTAAACCCTCTCTAGCCCGCCGACGCGGACCGGCGACCGCCCAGGTGAGTTCATCGGATCTGGCAGCATGTCGATAGTCCGAAGGCAAAGCGCTTCGTTACTGTGCGGGCTTCGAGGCTTCACTGCAGCAGTTTCGGCCCCGCAGTTTAGGTTGAGGGTTTGAATTTTTGGGGTTTAACCCCTAACCCCAGACCCTGAAGTTTAGGCTCTAAGCCCAGGATCTGCGGTGGTTCAGGTTTGGATATACTTGGAGCAGAGTTGGGCTTTCTGGGTCAAGCAGCAGTGCATATGTTTGGGCGGATGAAGATCGAGCAGGAGTGCATGAACAAGCTGTGAGAAGAGAATAATGAGAAGAATAGTAGTATTATTGGTAGTAATAGTCATGGTAATGGTACTAGTATTAGTTATTGTAATAGTAATCGCAAAAGTAATAGAAATAGATAGAGGGAGAGTAATAGTACTAGTGGTAGTAGTAGTCGCCGTGGCAGTAGCAGTGGTAGTGGTAGTCGCAGTGGTAGTGGTAGTCGTAGTTGTTATAGTAGTAGTCGTCGTAGTAGTAGTGATAGTAATAGTAACCTAATAGTAATATTAATAGTTTCAGTACTAGTAATAGTAATAGAAATAGTACTAGTCAATAGTAGTAATAGTAGTAGTGATAGCGAGAGCCATAGTCATCGTGATAGTGATAGTGATAGTAATAATAGTAAGATTAAGATTAAAATGATCTGAAGTGTTTGACTTAAAGCCGCAACCCGAAGCGCACAAGACCCACGCAACATGTCTTCGTTCAACCTTGCAAGATCCTATGCACTTGCATAAAGCTCCATGCATGGATCTCCAAAACCCCTTCGAGAACTCACAAGCCGGGCTCTACGTAAATCCTATCCTCAACCCTACACACATCATCCCCAACATTTGTTTTGGCGAAAAGGTGCGTTCGGAAATCCGATGGCCAGACCTTTGCTGCCAGGAGCTCGGTGGTCTCTTTCAGGCTTCCTAAAGGGGGCATTGATGTCTCAAGGTTGAGGTTTTGGGGTTCTACAAGGGATTTCAAGTTTGATGTAATCAGGTCTTGCGTCGTTGCAGGTTGCAGACATTACTCCACTCGGATCTGGCGCATCCCTCACTTAGGTGAAGTGTGTGACAGCAGTGGACGAGGAGGCACATCTGTGTTTGCTTCGTGGGCCTCGAACAGGTATGGTTCCGTCCAGCGGGGTTCAAAGTGTCCATGGGACGAGCATGCCTTCTGCCGAGAAAGTAGTTAGATGCAGCTTAGCAAGAGTGTGCCTACACTCTGCTCCCTTTCAAAGGAGCTAGGGCTAGGAAAGGTTTTCGTTCCCAGATTATGCATGAAAGTGCAACTGGTGATGCGTTTCTTTCCCTTATGCTCTGTATGGCCCATGGTTTGAGTCTGAATTGTCCTTGGATTTCCGTTCAAGACTTTCTGTTCTTCTTACGAGTATCAGTAATTGGTGTTGCTCGCGGCATGAGGGAGATGTGCGGTCCGATTCTGCTCATCAAGCCCTAAACCCTTCCCAAGCCATAAGGTTTCGAATTTTGGGGCCGGGGAACGATTGGGGCTTCTTGCACTTCGGAAGACAGGGATGTGGCCAGCGTCCTTTCGCTTCTGCATGAACAAAAGCTCTCTGTCCTGGAGAGTCAATGCATGATACATCATACTGTTACTACTATATACCCGAAGCATTTGTCTCCTAAAGTACTAAACCGCCACCATGTTACGGTAGTTCTACCGAAGCACGCTCCCAGCTCCTCAATCTTATACAAGGAGTACGGATACCAAAACCAGAAATCTTTGATCTCAGGCCCTACGCCGTAGGCCCTACGCCCTCTTTTGCCCAGGCCGAAACCTATGTCAATCAAGGCTTATTGAAGGAATAGCACCGCAAAGGGTAAGACCGAGCTAGTATTGCTGAAACGACCATGAGTATAGTATAGTTATATAGCCATAGCACTAGCGATAGTGACAGTGAGAGCGATTCAAATTCTACTCGTGGTAGCAGCTGCGCCGTTCGGAGGTGCGGCAGTTCACCCGAGATGAGACCGGACCTCGGTCTTTTTGATGTTTCTTAAAGTTTTGGCAGAGGGTTTTGGGGGTTTTGGGGGTTTAGGGGTTTAGGCTTGTGTTTCGAGTTTAGCTATTAGCGTTCGGGTGGAGGGCAGTTATCGCTTTTTCAGGGTGCAGCGCAAGCGGTGGCAGGTGTATATAGTCTTTCAAGGAGTGCTCAACGGGACGACGTGTCTCCGAGTCTTTGAATGTGCGCAACAGTCTCCAAAACCCATGAAACCATAAATGTTTGGATCTCTTGAAAACCAAAGCAGCAAGAATTACTCTTGGGACTGGCATATTTTGCAATAGCATTTGTTGGGGTTCACTGTATATATATATATATATAGAGTATTGCAAACCCCTTCTAGCTCTCAGGCCCCTACATATCACCGTACAAACTTCTTGTAGAAACCCCTAACGGAACCCCTTGCAGTAACCCTATTCCATCATCAAGACCGCCCTAAAGCGTAAAACCGAAACCTTGTACAAAGGAGAGCGAGATTTGCTCTCAGGTTTGAGCTTGTGAAGAGCTTGCGGCGCGAAGCTTAGTGGGGGTTCTTCGGGCTTGAGGGTCTTAGGTGGTTCTTGCCGCTGATTGGCTTCAGGGTTTTTGGGTTTTCCGGTTTGGGATTGGCGTTTGGGAAGTATACGTTTGAGGCATGCGGAGTGAGGATCCTGAGGCTTAACCAGGGTCCTGGATGAAGGGCTTTACTAAAGTATTCCAGGAGTTCAGAGAGGTTTGAGGCGTGGTTTCAGCATACTACGTACCCCTAAATACAAACAGCAATTCTAAAACATTCAAGCCCCTCCGTTGCGCCCTATAAACCTGCATGGAAACCCTTTTTCAACCCTTAATGGAACCCTTACAGTCGCCCTATTTAAAATAATGAGTACCATATCAGGGCTTTCATAGCATGTTGGTTTCGGATCTTCGTCTTCGAGTTGAGGGGGTGAAAGGCGTTGGATTTCCTTTCGAAGGGTTTACGGTTTCGAGTTTAGGGTGAAGTTGTTGCTGGTTCTTCAGAGGCAGAACCACCCTAAACGCCACATCGCTGGCATTCTCGCAGGCACCCCGCAATCATCACTTTCCGGGCGTGGTACGAAGGCGTCGACCGGTCCGGTTATGGTTTTGTTGCACCAGCTTTACCTTTGCCCTAGGCACCCAAATTGAGAGGCCTGGATAACTACAAATATTATTGTTTAGAACTTCTTCATAGTGTAACTAAAGGCGTTGTTCCGGCTTCCTTCCTTGAAGGTCTCCGCAAACAACTCTTCATTACGGAATGACGTAACCAGGCAATATAGGAGCCTTGACAGGGTTTCTGAAGGTGCTTTTGCATAACCATAATATATGATAAGACATACGAGCCTTTCGCAAACGGATTACCTGATTAATGGGATCGGGAGCCCATACAAAGGCCCTAGATACTGGACCGTACACACTTCAATGCTACACCACCCAACACTTGAATTTTGGAAACGGCCCACCCACCTTTAGCTCCGAGACCCATCGCTTCCGCGCCTTCCTGCGGATCTCAAAGCCCTATACCCCCCGAACCCTCAAACCTGAACCCTCAACCCCCTTAAACCTCGAATCCTAAACTCCTTGGACCCTTGGACCCTAAACTCACAAGCTTCGAACCCCTAAACCTTGAAACCATAAACCCGCATGCACCGCTCCGAGTTCGCATAAAGAATATACAGCCCTGTAGAATACCCTCGAAAGCTCCATAAATAAAGCCAAAAGCCGTCTTGAGACTTTCGAACACCCTGCGAAACCCTTCATTCAATGTTCCTTCTTCAGGACCCGTGTCCGCGTACATCCTCATGGACCTGTGTAGCACCTCAGTAGAGTCCTTCATCAAGAAGGAGGCCGTCCTCGTTCCTGGTTAAGGGTTCCATGAGGGTTTTAGAACTTTCTTTTTAGGGGTCGATAAGGTTTCTGTGAGGCTTCGGGGTCCGGGGTTCAAGGCTTGGGATCAGAAGTTCAAGGCACGGGTTGCAAGATAAGGTGTACAACTTGTGGCTTAAGCTCCTGCTTCAGGTTCAAGGTTTAAGGCTTGGGTTTTCGTTGCTTTGATCTTTGATAAGGTTTCTGTGGGGTGGGCCTTCCTTTAGCCGAGGATGTGAATTCTGAACGGCCAGCTCGGTCTCTTAAGTTTGATCTCAAACCATTAAGCCTTTGTCATAGTTGGGTAACCTTTATACATTTTTTATGGGTACTTCAACCCAGTAAGGAATAAGAAATTGAATTCATTAATCCTATCCCAGCCATGAACTAGAAGCTTTTACTCCTAGAGCTGGCTCTCCCGAGCTCTTTGCATCCTCTGAGATGTGACATTGCACGAGTACTTCTTCATCCCCAAGAAGCCAGCCTAATATAGGGGTCTTAATGATTACCTGTACTATTTTTGGGGGGTTCCTTAATTTGATTATAGCATAATGTATAGTGGGCCCCAAAACCCCTATTCCAATTATTGAGGCCCCTATATTGGAACATCAGCCTTTGAGCAACTTCCTGACCGAAATCCGCAAACCCTAATCCTCACCTTGGAAAAATGATGACTTATTTGTCCTCGTCCCCACAAACAAACAGGCCTGATGGTTCTTTGCAGTTTATTCCTATGATTTACTTGCTATATACATTAATACGTGTATAGACATATAAACCATGCTTGTCAAGGTCATACAAATTAGGTTCGTCAGATACATATGTGCGTTTGCTTGGGTTTTGAAGCATTCCCGTCTTCAGACTGTCCTCAATGCTCGAGTTAAAAGTGTTGCGAGCGACATGTTCCTCAGCAAGTCTCCACTAAAGCAGAGCTCCCATGGCGCTATGACTCACGGGGCATCGAGAGACAAGCGCATTGTGAGACAGTTATTGTTGGCCTTCTTTCGGAGGCCAGATAAGATGACCGCGTCCCATGAAGCGAAAGCATGCTTGCTGCCAGCTGCCCTAAGACACCGAAGCAACAACCTGAAACCCTAAACCCCGATAACTCATTCAATAACCCCAAACCCCTGGAGCCCAAAAGCCCAGAAGTCCTCCACCCACAAGCCTAAACCTGGAGCCTTACAATTTTCATCTCCAGAATCCTACAGCCCGAAAGTCTGGGAACTTGCAGTTCATCCACAAAAGCCCTGAATCCCCAAGGCCCTACATAATTCCTCAGCCGTAAGGCCTTAAAGCCTTAACGCCCGGATCTAGCAAACCCAACCTAAGCCTCAAGCCCTGAACAACCCTTAAACTGCCTTAAACCCTAAACCCCGCATTCTCTCAAACCGTTTTCGAACCGTTTTTCAATAAGAGCCCGTCTTGGAAGCCGCGACCCCCCAAAAGCCTCGGTCAAAGAACACCAAGCGCTCGGCTGAACGAAGGGGCCGCTGACAGAGGTCCAGGCCCAGGGTTTAGAGTTTAGGGTTTAGGGGTTTAGGGTTTAGGGGTTTGGGGGTTAGGAGTTTGGGATTTACGGGGTTAGGGCTAGGCGTTTAGGGTTCCGGGGTTTGGGGTTTTTGTGGAGATCTGTGACGGCTGTGACTGTGTCTGTGCGCGTGTGACGGGGCTTTGGGGTTTGTGCTTCGGCTTTAGGGCATTATGCCGTAGCTTGGTTTTAGAAGATATGGTTGTAGCAATTTAGGGTTTGTCGCTTCGGTGTTTATCTCATGGTTAGGGCTTACGGGCTCTACGGCCCAATTGCTGCATAAGGGTTTACGGCTTCTAAACTTGGGCTGCTTGGGGTGCAGACCGAAATAGCCTTAGGAGTGCACGCTCGGAGAAGGTTGAGAAGTCTAGAGGAGCTATCCCAAATAGTATACCCTTTAAGTGCTTATATGTTCTACTCTGACAAACCCCCTGTAGATCCTAAACTAAGCAAGATTGGTTATCGGTTTTTGCTTGAAGATTCAGAGGCTTTGGGCTTAGGGCATTGCTTCCCCTAGGGCTTGGGGATCGAAGTTATCCGAAAAGATTTGTAGAAGGTCGAAGGTGCTGGCAGGATTCGCAAGATGTCCCGAGAGCCGCCGAAACTTCCCTCCTTTGCGTTCTGTGGACAGTTTGAACCTATCACAAGACGAAGTAACAGGTGCGTCATGAGACGATGCTCTGTGGAGTTTCAACCACGTTGCATCCTTGCGTAGGCTTTATCCCAGAATCTCGAGCATGGTCTTCAGTAGCCTCATGCAAGCCCGATACCCACAACCCAAAGCGATGAACAAGGGTTCGCTCTAATATAGGAGCCTTTAGAAATTACCGCAAAACCGTATTCTAATCTTTAAGTTAAGGCCCCTATATTGCCCGACTTTCAACCCTCCGAGACCAGAGCCCAACTAACCTGGGACCAGCGCCAGGTCCAAGATATGGGGTTTCAACTTATCCGGGGCGTGGACTACCTCCACCACAAGAGGGTGGGAGACCTAAGCAGGAGCTTGGCATCTGCAGGCTCAGGTTTCTTAGGGCTCCAACTTAGGCCCCCAGCCGAGTACCGGAGACTCAGCATCGAGAACGACAGAAAGCCGTGTAAGCCATACAAACTTGTTGCTTTGGCGTTGTTGATGTTGTGAGCACAGTTTCTTCAACTTGTTCTTGTCTTTTCTTGCAGGGGAAAGCCGGGCGTTCGGAAGCTTTATGCGACCACCCTGCAACGGTTAACCTCGACCCTCACAGGCACCAAAGCCCCACATGCCGATCCCTGGACCGGCAAACCCAAAGCGCCAGAACTCGTAAGTTTGAAATGTGAGTTCCTAAACCCGAAATTCTGCACCCTAAACCGTCCTAACCCTCCAGTAAACTCTCGGCCCTACATCCGAAGCGCAAAAAAAAGCACAAGCCCCAAGTTTGAACACCCCAAAGCTTCCAACCTCAGCTGTCTTGGGGTTTAGGGTTTGGGGCCTTGGGTTTAGGGTCTTGGGGTTTAGAGTTTGGGGAGTGCTCTATGTAACACCTTGCAGGATGATGAGACTTTTCAAACAACAGCTCTAAGTGCGATTTGTAAGTACACCCATGCCAATGACCTGTCTTTCTACCCTAGTTTAAACATAGAGAAAGGGACTAACTGACAGTAGCCTCGAATATACTCCTAAACTTCTCTACTTGTTAAGTTTGCAATCTTTGTCTTCCGGGGTTTACACATTTCCATTCGGGTTCTTCGGACTCTTTGGGTTCAGGGTTCAGAACTCTGGTGGGCGTTTGAAGGCGATAGATTGAGTGTTCCGGAGTGATGTTGGAAACTCGGACTCATGTGACGGCTAAAGACCTCAATTCGTCGATGACACCCACCCCGCGCAGCCTGCCCAGGTTGTTCATCGAGACATCAAGCCGGCCAACCTGTTGTTGCACAGGCCGAGGGTTTTTTGTTTGCACCTGTGTCGCAAGCTGTGTTGTATCGGTCTGCATTTATTCGTAAGCGTATCCCCTTGTAGTCCGCAGATGGTCAAGGAAAGCTCTCCTAAAAGCGAGTCCATTAAAGTTGCGACCCCGATATTCGAGGCAGTAGAGGTATGTAGAACTCCGTTAGTGAGAGGGTCCAATGTTAGTGGAGGAAGGCCGCCGGTATGTCATGGTTTGTTTGTTGTTGTTGGTCTTTGGGTTTAGGACTAAGACCGGGGGTGACCTCCGGATGTTGCCTACCATTGCATGAAGGGGTTCAGAATCTACAACGATCCATCTGAGCCACAGCACCCGAAGGTGAAGAGCACGGTGGATGCATGCACAGCGGCTCTCGAAGCAAGGGACGAAGATGGCACCGTCCCCGCGATCCACCCACTGAGTGAAGTGTTGAGCTCCCAGCAGAAGGGAATGATGCACTACCGTGAGGTTGCATTCCTGGTGGAAAGCGATATCACCCACTATCTCGGCTTGCCCAGCAAAGCTTTGGGACTGAGCATGGTCAGTCGTCCGAACGAGTATGACACCGGCTTCGAAACCGGATGCTATATCAGCATGAGGGCATTAGACCTGCCTCTCGGCGATCTTCTCAGCCTTCAAAAGACGAGACTTTGGACTCAAAGCAACTGCGTCCAGAACGAGATGCTGTTGCAGCCATCGAACCAGCTCTGCTCCCAGCAGGGCTTGCTCGGCTGAGGTGGGGAACAGGCCATCTGGTGAACCAAGGGCCGAAGCCAACAAGGCAATGATGCTCGCGGCTCCGAAGAAGGTCTTCCACGCAAGCATTCAGCACTGGACAGTAACAGCAATGTGGTCATGGCAGCGACCACCAGCAACTAGCAGCAACAGTGCCAGACGTTCATCGTCATCATCATCGTCATCGTCATCGTTATCGTCGCCATCACCACGCAGCATAGGTACCACTAGCACCAGGACTTCTTTCAACCTCATCACAAGTAGCAGCCCAGTGACAGTATTGACCCCGCGTGTGAGCTGCCAACACCGAGAGCCTGAAAGCTGAAAGCTTCACGTTCGAAGTGCAAGTCCATCAAGCTTGAGCTGCAGCAGACGTTAGATTAAGACACTGGTAATCTTTGAGCAAGTAGAAGTAGCTGAAACATCAGCTTTCTTGATTAACATAGGTTTACAGGCTACGACAATCGCCCGACGCCCCGAGTCCAAATTTCCCCTCAAAGCCAAATCGAAATGCACACATGCGACAGCAAACAGATATCTTCTGCTCGAGAACTAAATGCTGCATCCTTGAAGCCCAGTGCTATGCTGTCGGTCGCAACTGATCGGGTCGAGGGTGTTACAGCCAGACCAGTAGAAATTGGAACCCAATATCTTGCTGAGCCTTTCAGTGCAAGGCCAGCGGTGTCAGCAGCACCCTCACCCATTCATGGCATGGCGGAAGGCACCGCTTAGTGTCTAAGATTTGTTTTCAGTCTAAGGGCGTTCCAGGGGGTGGCGCTCAGCTTCACTTCAAGTTGCTTGTCACATTGCTTGCCTCTGAGAGACTTCGAAAGCGGAGCAAGCAGTCGGCCCCATGAATGCAGCGATGGATAGTTAAATCGATAAACCCCTAAACCGTGGTTCAGACCCAGGTGGCCAGTAGACTACTATAGGGGCCTGAATAATTACCAATACTATCTTGGGGGTGCCTTATTATAATTGTAGTATAGTGGGCCCCAAAACTCTATTCTAATTATTAAGGCCCCATAGTAGCTCCTTTGCCTTACTGCCACACTTACAGTCTGTGCTAGCGGTTTGCAAGCCTTAAGTGCTAAGCCCAAAACCCCTCCAAAAAAAAGCCCAAATAGATCCCGAATGAATATTACAGTGCCCCTTATGTGTGGCCCTAAACATCCCTAAGCCCACGAATGCTCTAGAAAACAAGGGCGAAGCCTCAGGGCTGAGACTGTNTAGATCCCGAATGAATATTACAGTGCCCCTTATGTGTGGCCCTAAACATCCCTAAGCCCACGAATGCTCTAGAAAACAAGGGCGAAGCCTCAGGGCTGAGACTGTGTACTTGCAGCTCTGGGCCCCAAAACTCTATTCTAATTATTAAGGCCCCATAGTAGCTCCTTTACCTTACTGCCACACTTACAGTCTGTGCTAGCGGTTTGCAAGCCTTAAGTGCTAAGCCCAAAACCCCTCCAAAAAAAGCCCAAATAGATCCCGAATGAATATTACAGTGCCCCTTATGTGTGGCCCTAAACATCCCTAAGCCCACGAATGCTCTAGAAAACAAGGGCGAAGCCTCAGGGCTGAGACTGTNTAGATCCCGAATGAATATTACAGTGCCCCTTATGTGTGGCCCTAAACATCCCTAAGCCCACGAATGCTCTAGAAAACAAGGGCGAAGCCTCAGGGCTGAGACTGTGTACTTGCAGCTCTCAACAAATCAAGCAGTCGACCGCAAGTCACTAAGCAGGGTTTGGGTACAGTGTTTGGGGGTTGGCCTTGAAGGAAGCCAACTACAAGGGGAGGCCTAGAAGAGTGATTCTAGCATAGACCTGTCGGGATCGTCTAACAATCCGCGACACCCAAGGGTAACAAGCTCCCCTTACCGGCAAACCCTAAACCGTAAACCCTATGTCATGCTAACCCGATGCCGGCAATAGGTGAAGTACCCATGCAGTGGCAGCTGAAGATTACCGATTTCAACAGCGCCAAGCGCGTGGGGAAAGGCAACGGCCAGGGCCCCAGCGAGGTTAAATGTTCAGACGCTTGCAATGGCTCTTCAAAAAGCAATCAGGAGGCATACATACGTACATACATACATGTGCGCACTTCTATATAGAGCGTTCGGTAAGTCCTGTGTAGGGTGTAGGGCTCAGGATGTAGAGTGTTCTTTTTGTAGGCAGTTGAGGAGTCCGGGTAAACCCAGGACCGAATCGATTGTGGCATTGGGGCTTGGAGTTCGGCCTCAAAAGGGATGATGGCTGTTGAGGATCAAGGTAGGATTGAGGGGTTTCGGGCATGTCGAGTAGAGCGATCATGCATGGGTTGCAAGGATGGGTATGAAGGACATAGGGTTAGGCTGCTCCCGTGATCTTGGGCTTAGATGCAGCAAGTGTTCGGGGTTACAAGGTTTGCGCTTTATTGCGTGTAGAGCATATGTTTGTGCTCGGGCCTAGGAGCAAGAAGGCAGAAGTAAGGTTCGATTGCTGCGGCTGTTCATGCCAGAATGACTTCCCGAACCGATGGGCCCCAACAGCAACCGAGTTGACACCCCTTGCTGAAGAGCCAGAATAGTGCCACCCTGGTTGCAGTACATACTGATGGTGGTAGTGTTTGAGTCACGGGTATGCATTACATGAGTGACAGTGACGCTCATGAGAATCCGGTCTGAATTCTTCAACGACGGGTCACAACTGGGTAAGGAGCTGGACCGGCGAAGTCCCAGTACAAGCGTGAAGCCTTCCCTGAACTTCCAAAGTCAAAACTGTAATCCCCGAGCCTGAAACCCTAAATCGCAAGCCGCCTCTGATGCCCAAGGTCTGCTTCTGACGGACCGGGGTACGCCACGGACTTAGCACCCCAATTCGCTTCAGTTCGGGTCCTGGAGGTCCGAGCAAGTAGCGCTGGTCGTTTTCACTCGCGGAACTCGGGGGCTTAAGGTTTTGTTTTTCGGATTGCAATTGTTTAGGGTTTAGCTGTCTAACGCAAAGAAGTTAATGATTAGGGGGCCGAAACCGTAAGTAAGACTTCCAACGCCCTTAAATTCAGGGAAGCCCTGAACGCTCGAAACTTACTGCTTGTCTCCAGGCTTCGAGGGCTCAGCAGGTTGTTGGCTCTCGTCAACAAGTGTAATTCACTGCTTGCCCGAAGCCGCAAAACAAGCCTCAAGATTACAGCAGTTAATCACTCTGATTGAGTTGCAGCTATAGTTGGTGCGGTTCTGGTTGTGGCAGTGCTGGCATTTGTAGTAGCTGCAGCACGATCAGCCGTACTAGCACTAGCACCACTACTACTACTCCCAATACCGCTACCACTACCACTACCACAGACACTAACACTAACACCACCATCACAACCACCACTACCACCACCACCACCACTGCTGCTACTGCTGCTGCTGCTTCTGCTACTAGTACTACTACCACTACTACTACTGCGACTACTACTACTACTACTACCACCACCACGACCACCACTACCACTACCGCTACTTCGACTACTACTACTACTTCTTCTAATACTACGACCATTACTACTACTACTACTACTACTACTACTACGACTACCACCTGCCACTATCGCTACCGCTACCGCTACCACTACCACTCGCGCTATCACTACTACTACTACTACTACTACTACTACTACTACTACTACTACTACTACTACTGCTCCGACAGCTCCTGCTACCAATACTACTGTTCCGACAGCTCCTACTACTAATGCTGCTGCGCCTCCGACCACTGTGACCACTGCTACTACTGCTACTACTAGTACTACTACTACTACTACTACCACTAAAACCTGCTACTACTGCTGCTGCTGCTACTAGTACAGTTAGAAGTAGAAGGACAAGTACTAGTGCAAGTACGGGTAAGAGTACGAGTAGTGCAAGTTCGAGCATGAGTGCCAGTACGGGTACTACTCGTACTTCTAGCAGTACCTGTTTTGTCTGTGTGCTCCTCTGAGGCAGCTGTTCAATGCACCCGAATTGAGGCGAGGTTGAACGGAAGACGTTGGCTCGTTCGGGTTTATTTGAGATTTTTCAGGAAGAGCGCAAGCCTTATATGAAAACCCTAAGCACTAGGATCCTTATTCTGATGACCCTTACATAGTTTAGACTCTAGTGTGGAGAAGTTGCTGCGTTCTCCACGCACGGACTTCGGTTTGGAGGCTCTCGGGCACACGGCTTACCGGAAGAATTTGCAAAAAATAAGGAGCAGGCCCTAAAGCAAAGTAGCCGACAAACCAAAGCCTCAGCCCCGAATGCCCAAAATGTAGTCTGCAGCCTTATATAAACCTCTAGACCTTCAATCCTTGACCATCAAAACCTTGAACCCTTGGACCTTACACCGAATTCGTAAGGTTCTTTTCCGTTGGAGTTGGGGTATTCGATGTAAAGGGGGATCTCGGTACATGAAAACCGGTCGAGTCCTGAGCCCGCCTCTTGCCCTAATCCCCTTCACCCCACACCCCCTGAACCCAAGCCCATATCCCCGGACGAGGGCTTCCGAGTTCATGGCCTTGGATCAAACCCCACAGACCTTGCATGGGTCGCTGTAAGTAGAGCTATAAGTCCCCGAATATGGGTTATAAGGTGTAATTATAGTGACCCTACTTGTAACCCCAGTTATAACTACACTCTCTGTGGAATTCAACTGCTACGATTCCGGGCATACGCCGGCTTCTAGATGTGAGAGTTTGGCAGTGCTCGGGCCTTCAGTTAAGATAGACGCTTTCAGCATCCCTAAACCCTAATCCCTGAACCCTAAACCCTAATTCCTGAACCCTAAACCTTAATCCCTGAACCCTAATTCCCTAAACCCTAAATCCCTAAACCCTAAATGCCAACTGATGTCCAGAAGACCCGGCATCCTAAGCCGTAACCCGAAGCCCTAAATCGGTACACCTGGAGATAACCCCAGAAACTCCAATATCCCTTAATTAAGGAATAGCTAGGGTTCCTTTAAAGGGATCTATAAGGGATCTATAGGGTTTAGGGTTTAGGGTATTCAGAGACTCCAATATCCCTTAATTAAGGAATATACTTCAAATCATATGAGGGATCCTACTATAATAGAGGATATTCCGAAATTAAGGGATATTGGAGCTTCTGGGACCCTGAACCATCTTCGGCTTCGCCACCTAGCATGAGCGCAACTTAAGTTTCTATGAACCCTGGTGGCTCGATCTCCAGCCCTCTAGTTGCTGAAGTCAAGCGGCTTGCTTTGGAGCCCAGTTTTGAAGATTGCTTTTGCTTTGCCCTTGAAGTTTGTCGCCTTCTCCAGCCTAGCGACTACCGGGTAATCCTTAAGGGCCCCTGAACCCTGCAAGCCTTGACCTGGGAGAAGGGCCCGGGGATGCAGCTCACCAGGGTGAGCAAATCTGCCTTCCGGGAGATGACAACAGCGGGGCAAATCTCGATGATCTGCGGGAGGAGGCGATCAAGGAGTACGAAGCGTACAAGCAGGCAGAGAAGGACGAGGCCGATGCAAAGAAGGCAACAATCCTCTTCTGCAAAGGCTCCCACAGCTAAGGGCAGTGGCAAGTGACTAGGGAAGAAGTATCTCAAGGACTTTCCAAGTGCAAGAACGGAGTCAGCTCTGGTCTGGATGGGGCGACCTTTGAGGGGCTGAAGATGGTGGTCTCAAAAGATGACAGAGATAGAATTCCTGCATACTTCACTGAGATCTTGCAGGCTGTGAAGAGCATACCGGATAGTTGGATGGTGGGTAAGATTGTCTTGTTGCCTAAAGTCCCTCGGCAGCCGATTTGCGGCCGATATGCCTTGTACCGACTCTTCGTAGGCTCTTCGCGAAAGTGCTCATGATATGTTTGCGCTGAAATCCTTAAAGCCCTCAACCTGAAGCCGGCCAAAACTGGAACCACGCCACTAACCATAACACCCCTAAACCCCAAACCCTAACACCCCTCGACCCTGAACCCCAACACCCCTCAACTTCGACAGATTCGGCCGGTTGTGGAATGAGCGCGTCGACATTTGGGCGTGCGGGCGGGGAGCCTCAATTCTCCGAGTCCAAGTTCCGTCCACCCTGCTTGGCTCAATCTAGTTGGGCTTAGCTTAGAGTGGCTTGGGGGTTGCAGGGCTAGGGTCAGGGCCCGGGGATTAGGGCTAAGGGGCTTAGGGCGAAGGTTTTGGGTTTAGGGTTTCGTGAATGTCAGAAGAGCAGAGCAGCAGGAGAAAGATGCAGCTACAGACGCAGCCACGACACCCTTCTCAATGATTCCTGCAGTGCTTCAGGTTTTGCCCCCGAAATCCATCACCGCAAGCATTGACACCGTAAGTTAACGTCAAAACCGGTCTGAAACCTCCAGACCCTATTTTCAATACCTGCTGCTTCCACTGGTAAGTTTGAGCACAAACGTCTCAATAACTACACTCATACTCTTCCTTAGGCTTCCTTGCTACAACTCTTAGTCTAGTAGCCCCCCAAACAACCCTATTCAAGCTATGTATGAAGGCCCCTGCATAATTAGTACCCTTCTAGATCCCTTATAGTATCCCTTATAGACCCCTGTAAAGGAACCCTATTCAAATTATTCAGGCCCCTACATTGCTCCCTAAACCCTAAGCCATACACCATGGTTTGCCACAAAACCCTATTCTAATTATTAAGGCCCCTACATTACTCCCGAAACCATAAACCATAATAAACCCCCAAACCCCATTTTAATTATTAAGGCCCCCTATAATACAGCCTCTGCCTCGTCCCAACGCCGAGGCTTTGTCTGTACTTTATGCTAGCGAAGCACGTGCCCTTCAACATCGGAGATCAGAAGGCACTGGTCTACGGGATGTACAGGGCTCCTTTCAAGGGATCTATAGGGGTTCCTTTAAAGGGATCCATAAGGTTCTTGTTAAGGGAGATGCACTTAAGTTACCATAATAGGGATCTATAGTAAATAGTATGGATTCCTTATTATTGCAACTTAAGTTGAATCTAACAAGAGATCGGAAGGCACTTGCTTGGGTTCATGGTTGAGGGGCTCAGAGCTCAGGGTTTAGGATTCAGAGTTTAGGGTTTAGGGGCTCTAGGGCTTTAGAATTTAGAGTTTAGGGTTTAGGGCTTTAGGGCTCAGGGTTTAGGGCTTTAGGGCTCAGGGTTTAGGGTTTAGGGCTTTAGGGCTCAGGGTTTAGGGTTTAGGGCTTTAGGGCTCAGGGTTCTAGGGTTTAGGGCTTTAGGGTTTGTTTAGGATTCTAGGTTTACAAGGCATACTCCAGAAGTGCCCAGAATTCGCAAGCCTCTTCCACATACTTTTACGAACTCCAACGGAAGTATCCATGTGGAGATATTGAATTTTCTGGGTTCTATATCAGCACTGATTTTGCAGTGTGGAGCAACGACTGTCGTCTGCGGTGTTTTGGCATTGTGGCAGCCTGTGGGAGGCAGGGTTTCTGGGTTTGAGAAGTGCTACGATGTCTTGGTTCGGTAAGGAGTTCAGACTTCGGGTACGGGGTCCGTTCGTGATAATTATAGGTTTATAAGAGTCTGACGCCTCAACCCTTTTTGTTTGCCTCCTGGCTGTCGTTTCCAATGATGCAATTACAGACACTCTCATCATAAGGCCCAGCCCCGAACTACAGAAAGACGATACTACATGCCAACATCCCTTCCCGGATTCCAATATTGGGTAGCCGCAAGGGGGTCCCGGCCGTTTTTTCACCTATAACCCCTGTACTGGCATATAGCGGCCGGAAAAGTTAGTGATGTTGGTTAGTCTTTGCAGGTTGCCAACACCTTGCTGGCAGGCCGAGAAGGGTTTCGGAGCGGTAGTTCGAAGCATTGCAAGAGGAGTGCGCATTCTTTCTCTACTCCTTAATGAAGTCTTAAGTCCGCCGGGAATCCAAGACGGATTGAGGGACTTTAGTCGAGGTTGTTGCGGGATGGGATTGGCTCAAGATTGCGGATTCTTGCCTAAGCCGCCTGCCCTCCACCAGCCTAGCAAGGCTTCAGGGGTTTAGGGCCGGGATTTACACCCTGAGCCCTCAACCGCAAACCTGAAAACCTTCAAAGCACGAACACAGGGTGTTGTTGGAGGCTTCGATATGTTCGGGGATTCGGGTTTAGGGTTTGGGTTTGGGTTTGACTCTCAGCTGTCTGGTGGTCGCTGATTACAGAGCTTATAACCCCAAGCTACCATAGACGAGGATCCAGGCTGACAATCGGGCTCTTAATTACAGGCCCCTTATATTATAGCACCCTTGCAGTATCCCTCACCCTAATCCTTCAAGGACCCCTTCAAAGGAACCCTATTCTAATTCTCTGCGCGCCTGTGGGGCCTTAGCTCTGTCCCGGGTCCACCGAGAGGGAAGAGAGACACGGGCGCCTGAAATCCTAAAACGATTTGGGGGCTGGTGATATAGGGGCCTAGATAATTTAATGACCTATAGTAGAGTTCCTTGAAAGGGGTTTAAAAGGGATCTATAAGGGTACTATACTATAGGTGCCTCAATAATTACCTAGACTGCTTTGTGGGCTCCTCGTTATAATTATAGTATAATGGGCCCCAGGACCCTATTCAAATTATTAAGGCCCCTATATTACTGGTTCGGAGTTGACCAACCACTACAACACTCATGCAATCAGGACCCCCAAAAGACGCAAAGTTAGGGAAGCCTCCGGACATGAGCCTTGAGAATTTGCTGCGCCTTTGTAAACCCCTGTCCTACCCCAACACACAATGCATAGCCGATTTAGCAGTAAACTTTGGCCTCTGAGCAATTAGCGCCCTAGAGGCCGCTCTGACAGACAGGTTTCTGTATGTAGGGCTGGAGCCGTGAAATCTCGAGGGCTTTGGGGTATGCTATAAGTAGGAAACCCTAGAAAGCCATATTATTTATTGTTACTACCTCAGGACTTGTCAAGATGTTCCAGGCATTAGAAACAAGAGCCCCCGCGGTGGGGTCTTGGAGTCCTAAGCCTATGGGAATGCTGTACCAGAGCTCGAGACCCCTTCACTAGGGAATAGACTATAGGGGCCTAAATAATTACCAATACTATTTTGGTGGTTCCTTATTTTAAATATCGTATAATTTGCCCCAAAACCCTATTCTCTACACATTCTCTGGATGCACAAGACATCTTAAGCTTTGTTCGCCTCAGACGTATGTCCGATTCGCCCCAAAACCCTATTCTAATTATTAAGGCCCCTTCAGCCACTCTGGCCTAAAGCCCCTGCTGAATCTGAGCCTGACCCTGAAGCCCAACCGCTCCCTAAAGCATAAACGAACCCACAGTAAACCCGAAAGCCTCAAACCTCGCCCTAAACCCTCAGATGGAAAAAGAGCACCCCCCCCCCCTCAAAAAAAAAAACTAAACCCTAAAGCCTTAAAGCAAACTTGAACTCGGCTGCAGGCAAGCTGCCCCAGGTTGACTGGAGCATCATGTCGCCGTTGGCAGGCAACCTTATCAGGCTCGGAGAAGGGTGTTGGGCTTGGGGTTTAGGGTTGAGGCTTAGAGGGGTTAGGGCTTAGGGTGTCATTTTCATTCAGGGTTTTTATGGCCAGTGTGCTGTTTTGAGACGATCAGCAGGGTTGAGACTTCAGGTTTTGAGTCTGCATCGATTATTTGGGCGCTTTCAGGATCAAGGATACGCATGTACTGCGACCCGCGCACGGCAATATCCGGCATTGATTGCGACGCTTGTCGTTTGGGGGAGACTAGGATATCACGGCAGACTGCTTCTCCGAAGTACTCAGAATGCCTCCCACAGGTAGCACTCGTAGCGGGAATCAGGAGCAGTAAGGTGCTTCCCTGGCCAGGAGCACGGCCAAAATTTCCCCGAATGATTCAGGACTACTGCACCAAACCTATTCAGACCTCTATTCCAATCCCTAAACCTTCAAGCCTCAATAGTCCCCAAACCTCCAGGCAGTGCTTGTTGGTGGACCCGTGCGACCGACCAACAGCAATGGAGTTGCCAGACCCCCGGATTTCTCTCGTGGGTAAAGATTCAGGTTAGGGTTGTGAGGATGGTAGCTTTCGGTGTTGGAGTTGAGGTTTTGGATCTGTAGTTTACCTCGACCCCAAGTGCTACCCTTAATTGCTGGTAGCCCAAAAAGGTCCTATAAACGGCCGAAAAGCATACTGTGGTACCGCCTGCAGAGTTCAGGCTGGCTCTAAAGCTCCATGCCTGCCCTTTGCCAGGGTGCTCCTACTTCTACTTCTACTACTACTGCTACTGCTACTACTACTACTGCTACTGCTACTACTACTACTACTACAACCACTACTACTTTATTCAGGATCCGTCTCAACCGTCTATCCAACTCCTGAGAGCTTTGCGCCAACGCCCCGACATCCGGAAGTCGCTTGCATAGCAGCACTAGCCACTCGGTAGAGTCAAATGTCCGTGAGGGGCCTGAATTATTACTATTATTGTTATTATTAGTAGTAGGAAAAATAGTAGTAGAAAGAAATAGTAGTACGTAGAAATAATATATTTCTACTGAGCCCTGGTCTAATCTGAATCATCAGTCATAGAATCCTCTTGTAGTCCCGAAAATTCCGGGGTAACATAAAAACCCGTTTCAAACTTCCAGGGCCCGTATTTGCGCCTTTGAACCCCTTTCCACCTGAAGTGGCAGCTGCCACTCCGCACCAGCCTCAACCCCGAACCCCCAATCCACAAGCCCCATGCAAACCCCCAGCACGGGATCTTGCTCGCTTTCACTGAGGCGTTTGCATCCATTCTTTGGAAAGTGCCGCACGGTGAAGCTATGCTCCGGTGTGAGGTGCAGTTGGGATAGGTTTTCGGTGTGTTAAGGGTTTAGGGCTTGTAGGATTTATGGTATTGAAGGATTGAACTTGTTGCTTGAATTGGAGACTGAAGCTGTCTGGTGCACGGTTGAGTGCGAGAGTTCCGTCTTGTTCCCGACCACTCATTCAAAGTCCCCAACCTAACCTGTAAAATGCAAAAAACACCTTGCCGACCTTCCTCATCCGCCAGAGGATGGATCTTGCACGGATTTCTTTGTCTTGAGGGTTTAAGGTTCAAGATTTCGGCCTCCGTTGAGCAACGAGTCACAAAACGAGGGCCCATCGTGGGACATTAAACGTCGTATCTGTGCATTCCACCATTTTCCACTTCGGGAAACTCCAATTCTCAGCCAGGGGCTTTGGTGTTCAAGGTTCAGGCTTGTACATTCGACCGCGCGGCATGGTTCCTTAGGGCCTGCAGTGCACGGCATGTTCTCTCACCCCGAACTGTGTGTTGTTGTGCCATGCTTTCTTATGCTGTATTGCAGCTTTGATCCCTAATTGTACGTATGGCTATATCCTGTCTTGTCATTGATGCTACACTGCATCAGATTCCATTACTAAAATTATGCACTATATTTAAACTTGGTCTGCCAGGACGCTTAGCATCGAGAGCTCAGCGAGTGTGGAGCAAAATCTGGTTCGCAACTTAGACTTGGACCCTAAAAAATTAAAAAGTTCACGGCCTCTTTAGCGGTCTGATAAGTTAGAATACATTGTTTTGTTGTTGTTGCGGGGGGTGGTATACTACAGTACGATCATCATATGGATAGCAAGGGGATGCTACGAGTAGAGATTACAGCTCTTTATTAGACCCTGACCGCTAAGCCCCTGGCCTACACGCCCAGGGCCCGAAACCCCAACACCCCCAAGTTGCCAAGGCCCCAAATCCTACTATAGGGGCTTAAATAGATACAAATACGATTTTTTTTTGGGGGGGGGGTTCTTATTATAAGTGGGCCCCAAAGCCCTATTCTAATTATCAAGGCCCCTATTAGCCCCGCCCTAAACCTCAAAACCGCTAAGCCGCTAAGTCCCCAAACCTTGAAACAAACACATCGAAACAGTCACCAAATTCAGACCGAGGGCTCTCGGATAATGGGGGCTCTGGAACTTTTTCAGAAGATGTAGGATCTGTCTTGTGAGGGTTTTGGGGTTCTAGGGTTGAAGGTTTAGGGTTTTCTGGGGTTTGGGGTTCACGGCTTCAGGGATCTAGGGCTTTGGGGCTGTAGGGTTTTAGACCTTGGGCTTACGGCTTCTGCCGTCCTGTTTCGGCTATAAGGCTCAAGACCGCTATGTTTTATAGCCGGTTCATGCCAAAGAACTTGGTTCAAGCTACCATAACTTAAGCAAAGTTTCAAGTAGGATCCACACTTTCTGGGAGTGTAAGGGGGTTGTTGACTATTCGGCTCCGCATGTCCGTAACGGTTCAGGAAGCGCCACGCAATCAGAGGACCCTCCCACATTCAGTTGCCCCAAACCGAAGCATGGAAAGAACTGGAAGGATGTCGGGAAGAGCTTGACATCCGATCTTTGACGGAGCTGCAAACCCGATCATAGCTTAAGGCCCCCCACGACATTTTTCTCATCGCGAGTCGAAAAAGGAACGGTATCAAAGAAGGTTTAGGATGTTCAGGATGGGGGCATCCTGTTAAGCTTGAGAGTAGGACTCGAATACAGAGGTCGGAAAGGTTACCAACTTTATCCCAAGTTCCCAGCAATATTCCCGAAGCACTACAGTGCAGTGCACTCCAGAGCGTACATGCTCTAGGCCCAGGCCGGACACCCTGAGTCTGAACTCAACATTCTCAACTTCAAAACCTTAAACCCCAAACCCAAAGCTGTGACTCGAAGCCATAGTCCTGGATCACGAGCCCTCGCGATTCCAACATTCCGAGAGATCGAAGTCCAGGCTGAAACTCCCAAGCCCGCACAGGTCGCAAACTAAAACCATGTGCCTAGATCCAAACCGCTTGAGCTCTGAGCCCTAAAGCCCCTAAATCCTGCTAGCCACCGAAAACTCAAATGCTTCCAACCCTCAAACAGCACGAGGTCGCATGGAATAAGCGACGAGAGTCGAAGGAGCCGCGACGGTGGACTTTTCTGATTTGTCGGGTTTTGGGCTTCGGTTCACTCTTGTGCTTCTGGCTCAGGGCTTTCTAGGTTCTGGTTTTTGTTGTGTCGATGGGAATTGGGGTTCGAGGCTGTGTTTCTGTGGACGAAAAGTGAAGGAATCCTGAAGCCAGCACGACCCATCGTCCGGGCCCTCATATGAGGTGTCGAGGTTTGAACATGGGGCTGTTGAGGGTTGTTGTGAGTTTCATGAAGCTTCGGCGATTAGTCCTTTCTTTCAGCTTGCAACAAGCCACAAGACTGTATGTCTTACCACGGTCCACGGTTCAGCGTTATCAGATAACTGTAGATGGTGCTATACGCCGAGGGTCTAACATCCCTAAATGCGGCTCTCTCACTGGTCTCCTCCGCAGCGGTCATCGTGGTGGTCCTCACGGTTTAGGGTTTAGGGGTTTAGGGTTTAGGGTTGTCAGACTTGATCGTGGTCCTCGTCATTGTCGTGGAGGTGCTCTGTCACTGCCTCGGTTTCTACGCCGGCATACTTATTGCTACACTGCTATAGTAGATCTTGTTCTTGTAAAACCAAGATACAAAAACCAGGGAATCCTTGTCCAAGTCCATAGCCTCCAAACCGCGACAGGAGTCCACTTCGACGAACTCGAGCTTCACTGCCAGCAGGCGCATCGCGCTGGAGAATCCAACATTGGACGCCTGGCCGAAGTGCTCTGCAGAGGTTTTACAAAAATTAGCTAGGTAGGGTTTTGGGACATTTGACATTTGATATTTTCCCTTATTGGGCTTAAGAGGATCTTATTTGCTAATATTTTTCAAAAGCTTTAAAAAGCCCCACCTAGTTAGGGTTGCTTAAAGGGCGCTACCGGGGAGACTCTGAGGGTTACTATATGGGTCATGGGTCTACGGCCCAGCACCAGACCCTAAGGACCTAGCCCCAAAGAACTGCAAGATATAACAAATATATATATATATAATATGTGTGTGTGTATATATATATGCATACACATGCGAGCCTGAGGTTCACTCTCATTGCTGTTCTTCTTCACCCTGGAAACTTGAAACATTGTGTAACATATCTCCTTCTCAGGCCCAAAACTCGGCAGGGGACATGATCACGGTAGCCTTCCCCAAGACAGCCAGGCATCACAACTTCGGCAGTGGCACTGGGGGTGCCAGTTGTAAGGTGAGGTTTGGAGTTGCTAAAGGTGTTGTGGTTTACCTCGTGAGATCCGGTACTTTCGAGGGCGGGTCGCGTAATGTGGATACATGGCTCGAGATTAGTGGTTTCGAGGAGTTGGTGTGCATACAAGTGCAGAGACACCCAGTGGTAGACCCGAACTCCGGTACGTTCACTCGGAACCGCAAGCTGCTGAAGCAACTCCTTAGACCAGCATTGAGCTGCAGCGAGAGATTCAGGGCTTTGAGGCTGCGGTGTTTAGGTTCAGTTCAGGGACTGATTAGGGAGCTTCATAACATAGGAGACCCTTTTTTGAACCCCAAATAACAGGACCCTCACCTTAAGGATCCTTCTTGCCTAAACTTAGGGTTTAGGGTTTAGGGCCCAAATAACAGGACCCGCGCCTGAAGGATCCCACCATTCTTAGTGCCTCCTGAACTGAGGATGCCAATGTGATGCTGCCGCTGCTCGCCTGGCTTGGCCCAACGTCTCTAAGTAAGGTCTATAAGGCCTAAGCCTTCCTGGAACCGAAACCCTGAACCCGAAGCCCTAAGCCTCGAACCCAAAACCCTAGAACCCTAAAACTTAGTCCCTAAAACCTGGATCTTAAATCCTTATCCCGTAACCTTAGACCCTGAGCCCTCAGGTAATGAGTAGGGCTTCGGTTTGAAGCCGTCGGCCTTGTCGGTTCCTAGAGTTTGGGTCTCGCTGTTAGGGTTTGAGGCCTTTCACCTTATTTGGCCTGGCTGAAGTCGCTCTTGGGCAGCATGCCAGAAGCTTAAAGAACCTCGAACCCAGAAACCCTTCAGGCGCTAGATGTAGGGCAATGTAGGGCAATGTACGGCGTGGTGTCAAAGCTTCCGTATGGAATCGGAACCAGCGTTTTGTGTTGATTGTTTTTTTTTCTGAGGACGGGGGGGGGGGCCGCCGAGTTTCTAAATCATCGGGTAGTAAGGTTTCCAACATTGTTCGCTGGAGAGGCAGCAAAACCGTTAAGTCTTGTTCTCGGCATCTTAGCCTCTACCAAGGCCTTTCGGTGCAGTTTGTGAATACAAACCATCCCAAATTGGATAATTCGTCGAGGTTCTACATGCATGAAGCAGGGTTTGTAATGGTGGGAACTGATATTTGGGCTGTCGCTATATGTAACCAAGCATATCTCAACGAAGTATAAATCGATAGTAGCAGTGCCATCGTTTTCGCCTCATTTGGAGCAGCCTTCCCCAGAAGATCCAGCATCTTGCATCATCATTTTGAAACTTGCAAACGCTCGTTATATAGAGGACTATCTAGCCTTAACTGTGCAACAGCCACTGTCATTTCTAAGAATGCCAACCGTAGAATTCCCGAATTGAATTCCCTATATTGCCCCTTGCGGTTCTGCGCATCCCAAATCCGTTGAATGCCCATCGTTTGAGCACGCTGCTAAGACACATGATGCCACTGATCAGCCACACATATCAAACGGAGCATCGGGCGGTATCTGCACAGATATATACGGCACTATATCGATATGATGAAAACACCTTGGGAAATAGAGGGTGTAGCTGCAACGAGAAAGAGAAACAGAGAGAGAGAGAGAGACACAGCGAGAGAGCGAGAGTGCAGCCAAAAGCCGACAGTTGAAAAGGCGGGGCTCTGCCATCGTGTAGACCTGCGTGGTCAAGACGTTCTACTACTCGTCGGCACCCCACCTTCAGACTTCCAGGTCCTGCGGTTTAGTCAACATCGGCGACTCACGCGTCGGCAGCGTGCTCGGTGTTGACAAGAGCGTCGTCTTCCCTGTAGGGGCTGCAACCCCTCTCCTGGATGAAAGTCTGATATGTTTTGAATCGCCGGTTAAAACGTTGCCGGGCCTGTGATCGAGGCATGCATGGCATAGGTCTCACGTGCTTGGCCCATGGCCTTCAGCTGGAAGATCTAAGCTCGGTAAGTAGTCATATTTCTTTGGTTCCTTATTATAAGTCTACTGGACTATGCTATGCTATGCCATGCTATACTACACTATACTATGCAGCCTTGCAAGTATGGAGGCTGAATGTATGTATATATACATACGCACAGAATCAGAGCTCGCCTGTGGCCACGCTGAACCCTCGACCGTACCTGGTTCCTCCATCTATCGGAGGCTTTACGCAAACCCCACTAGTAAGGGCTATCTTACTGGTGGACGGCCTGAGAGCAATGGTGTTTCAGGGCTTGAATAGCCAGTAATGGTTACTACGCCTGAAGTGCTTGAAAACATTTACAGTGTCAAGATACATTTAGACCTGTTCCCTTCATGGACTTGGGATCACAAGCAAGACATCGCAACAGTACGAAGTGTCCGCTTCTATGGAAGGGCTTGCTGCGGAATCTTAGTACTTTGAAAAGTTCGGGCTTCAAGATAGACACCAGTGGCAATACGATGCTTTTAAAGCCTTCTTTGTCAATGTATTCGTTCTTTTACAGGGATTTCTAGGGGCCTGAACATGCAATTTAGAAGGCGGCTCTGTACTCCTTTATGCCGTGGCCGCAGAAGCTCCGACTAGGTGTTGGGCAGTAGGCTCGTGAACGTGAACGTGTCGTTGGGTTGGATTCTTTCCGGCCTTGGACAGCACAAGCGCTTCGGTATTGCCCCGGTATTACTTGTGATTCCCAGCCTGGAGAAAGCATAGGTAGCCACTTTTGTAAACGGACACCCAAATTCCCGAAACACCTACATCAACTATCCTAAACCTTAAATAACTCTTCCCCATCCCTTCCACCAGATCCCTCCAATCACCTCAAACTGTAAACCTTAAATGGAGCGCTTCAAACCCCTAAACCCTAAACCCTTTGAAGCCCTGGATCATAAACCCTGTCTGGAAGCTTTAAGCCGTGAGGTCGTGAAGCGCCACAGGTCCAGCGTGGCTCGGTATGGCTGGAGGTGGAGGACCGCCTTTTCGGAAGATTTCGGGCTTTCTCTTGAGGTCTGTAACGGCTTTATGAAGCTCATAAGGGCTTTGCAGGGCTTCATGCAGGTGTAGGATTTCAGTGTTTGGTGTGCTGTCTTTCGAGGTTCCTTTAACAAGGATCCGACTGTTGAGGGTTTAGGTTGGCCCCCCTTTGGCTGACACTCGAAGATTCTCGAGCTTGGCAGCTTCAGTAGCCAACGCTGTACCGTAGTAGTAGTTGTAGTTGTAGTTGTAGTAGTAGTAGTAGTAGTAGTAGTAGTAGTAGTAGTAGTAGTAGTGTAGGAGTAGTGTAGGAGTAGTAGCAGGAGTAGCAGTAGCAGTAGCAGGAGCAGGAGCAGCAGCAGCAGTAGCAGTAGCAGTAGCAGTAGCAGTAGCAGTAGCAGTAGCAGTAGCAGTAGCAGTAGCAGTAGTAGTAGTAGTAGTAGTAGTAGTAGCAGTAGTAGTAGTTGTTGTTGTTGTCGTAGTAGTAGTAGTAGTAGTGGTAGTAGTGGTAGTAGTAGCAGTAGTAGTAGTAGTAGTAGTAGCAGCACTAACAGTAGAAGTTGTAATAGTCGAGGCTTCCAGGCTTACATAAAGGATGTACTTCCCCAAGTGGTAGCCTACCTGGTATTTTGGGTGTTTTGGACCTTGCGGGTCAGGGTTGCAGGGTTTGCGGTCTAGAAGGTTCTTTCAAGTGGAGTTAGGTTATGGTTTCGGGCGTGCCGCAATTTATCACTACGAGGGTTTAATATTTAATATTCAAGGACCGCTCACAGAGAACCGGATAACACATAGTAAAACCTTCATACAACCCATACAACTCCACAGCGGCCCTATGAACCCCAAGTCCACCTGCCAAAACCCCTATAATACCGGGGATCGCTGTAGCTCGGCATGACAGTTTCACTTTTTCAACTGTGCAGCTAGCTCGGGAGTTGAAGGTTTACGCTTCGGGGCAACTTTGCACACCCGAAGCCCTGCAGACCACAACGCAACTAGACATTGAGGCCTGGAGCCCTCTGACATAGCCTTCCCATACCTTACGACCTCGGCCTCAAGGTAGTTGGAGTGGCAGTGGGAGTGGCAGATGCACGGGCTGGGGCGGTGGCAGTGGTAGTGGTCGTCGTCGTCGTCGCCGTCATCGTTGTTGTTTTTGATTTTGTTCGCACCAGAGCAGGTATTCAACCTCTTCTCTCCTGCCCCGACTGCAGGAGAAAATACAGCGAAAGGAGCGTGCTCGCGGAAGCCTCGGTTGCGGGGCCGCCCCTGGTTCTGTAAAGTCCCACAGGTTACAAACGATCTTGCGGGCTGCAACAGAGTGTTAGGAGTTAGGGCCTAGCGGTCTCACAGTATGCTTGAGCTTCCTGTTGGGACCCCTCAAAACTCCCCAACCCTAAATTCCTAAATTTAAATTTTAAATCCCTCGACCCCCAAAACCCGAGGGAACTGCCAGGCCCGTTCACCGATCTGATGGGTCCTCGGGCTGACGAGGTTCCGACATGAAGAAGGCAGAACCCTGAAGCCCAAACTCGAAACGCGGAGCCCCAAAGCCGAAACCGGCCTCGGGGCTTTGGTGCACCCGACGAAGTTGGAGATGCGGGATGCGATCGAGGAGGGAGGGTCCCAGTGAAAGTCGGAGGGGCATGGATGACACGGTGAAGATGAGTAAGCGAAAGCGATCTGTTCCGCAAAAACGCACTTACCCAATAGGGATTCCTGCTGCTGCGACGGTCGGCAAGAAGCGTACCAAGAAAGACTCCCCAAAACAACGAAAACGGAAGTCGTAAAATTGGACTGACAGAGATGCTTGTGGAAGAAGCGGCACCGCTGATCGACCGAAATGATTCTCCAGGATTTGGGTTTAGGGATTAGGGCTTAATGCCTAGGGATTATAGAGTTTAGAGCTTAGGGCAGGGATTAGGGTTTAGAGCTTAGGGATCCCCCCCCGGACTTCCACCTCAACGCGGTGGGGGGGTGGCAACTCCTGCATTTAGTGATGTGACTTGGTTTGCTCCTTTTGTTGTGTGTTGGGCTTATTTGAGGGCTTCGCGCTGTGTAG
>BGNK01001192.1:135125-163757 GCA_003297005.1 Symbiodinium sp. clade A Y106 | reverse complement strand
TTTCTTTAGACCTGGAAGAGACGAGGCATCATACATGAGACTAAGGGGATACATGCCGTGACTGTAACTGGGGGAGGAGCGCTAGCTTTCAGAAGCCTCCATATGCTGCGATTTACTCAATTATGCTTTCAACCAGAGCTTTCAGCAGCCCAGCTTCGTGCATGGCAGATTGCGGTGCTATTGAGACAAATAAGTTGGATCGCAGCTTGGTGTCAGCTTTCAATGCATGGAAATCCGAGNGGAAGGTGGGCGCATCTTGAGTTATTAAGGGACCTTAATGTAGACCCTCTTCAGCCCTAAACATTATAGTGAAGAACAAGACCTTGGCCAAATAAAGCGTAAAGGTCCTTGCCACATAAAGACCTAGCAGCCCAGGAGCTGTTGAAAGACTTGCGGATCGTCTTCGCCGGGGCCTCCATAGGTGGTGTAATATAGGAGCCTTAACAATTACCTATCGTATTTTGGAGGTTCCTCATTATAATTATAGTATAATGGGCCCCAAAACCCTATTCTAATTAATTATTAAGGCCCCTTTTTTAGGCTTCCCGTTCTTGCCAGGTTACCCGCGGCGGTTTAGGGCTCCTTTGCCGAGCAGCTTCGGGTCCTGGACTGGTTTGATGAAGGGATTTTGGGTTTAGGGCTCCATTTGGGAGTGATGAGGAGCCCTACTCGTTTATAGTCTATAGTAATTATTGTAAGACCTTATTCTGCTTCTTATGATGATTATTATTATGTTTTTTCTCTTATGGCTGGATCTTATAGGGCATACGTAGTGTTCTGAAACCTACATTCTTGGCTTCTGCCTGCGGAAAGGCTTTTCAACTTTAGATTCTTGGGCTCCGCTGCTCAGGCAAGTACAGGTAGAAGCAGTTTTAAGCTGCAGAGTCGTTGTGTGGACGCTCTCAGAGCACCCCTGCTGGGTGCTCTGAGCGGATGCCAAACTCTCCAATCAGCGAAAGTCACCGGCACCCCGGATGAACTGTGAACACCGGAACACTGAACAGTGCTACTTGACGGGATAGAGGACCGACGTGCCCCCAAGCACACAAAGTATCGATTGTAAGGACTGGCTGGCAGAGGAGAGGGATAGCGAGCGGGTGTCTAGCCCGGCACTCGGTTCGCGCGATCTTTAGAGTTTAGGGTGGTGAAGGGTTTGACGGGAAGGAGGTAAGTATTACTTGAAGCTGTACAGGGCGTTGGTGTCTATCAGGCAACTCAAAACTCTTCGCGGCCGAGAGTTTCCCTACAGGGCTGTAGATGGCGAAGATCTGGCTACCGGTGGAATCTGATGCGTTGAGGTCCAAGTGTCGGATCAGGCCATGTCACTGATCCCCACAGGGAGCAATGGATAATCGAGTGCTTTGAAACCTCGATGCTCCCAAGGAAGGTTCTCAGAGAAATTTGGAAGGCTTCTGTGAGGTCTTCCATCCAAGCAGACTTCGACGATCTTGGAGCCTGTTGCGCTGGGCTTGTCCTCCGAAATTTGAAAGGGGCATGAGGAGTTGAGGAGAAGCTTGGAAGACAGCCAGAGCAAGCTTTAACTGCCGCCGAAACACCCAGCACAGTTGCGAAGAAGATCGAAACTTTGGTATACAGATAGCATATGCTATTAAATGCATACGCATGTCTGTGCATGTGTGCCTGTGTTGACGACAATTCATTCTCTCTCTCTCTCTCTCTCTCTGGCTCTCTGTCTTGCGTCAGTGTGCTCTTTCTATCTCCCTCTTTCACTCCCTCGGTTTAAGCTTGCTTGTTGTTTTTCACCAGTACGGTGCTCGCATGCTTCGTCTCTGCATGTAGATTTCCCTGTATGCAGTCTTAACACCAGCGCTCATGTCGCCAAATCCGTACATCACGTAGCAGAACACGCATGCTTCTGATGGCCTTTGTGCATCTTGTCCACCTTGGTCATTCTTAGTCTCGTCTGTGGAATCTGTTGAGTTCAGGCCGCAAGTTCAAGCAGCGCTTGCCGGATGTGTACAAAAAGTTCCCACTTCTGGCCAGCTGCCTCAGCAACGGGTGTAAGTCTCTTGTACCGATTCCCTCATATCTATAGTGAGTCCCTTTAGATGCTTTGGATCCGAAGATGCCCAGGGTGGTTTAGTATGGTTGTAGGACATGCCGAACGCTCTTGGCCGTTTCACATCAACCGATTGCGCGCCAAGAACCTCGCCTTGGCTTGTCCGAGAGTGAGGGCCGAAACCCGAAACCCTAACGGATAGACTTTGAGGCGAGCTGCTTCTCCCGGATGGACGTGTTCGGCTTTCCTGTTTGATGCTTCAGCTTGTGAGACGGACGGCTTAAGGTTCTCTTTCGCACGAGCCCCTTTAGCGAACTTTAGCGGAGAACAGGAGATTCCAGAAGCCAGAGCAAGCAGACGTTGGTTCAGCAGCCATGAATCCCTTAAGCCTTTCTTGGAGCCCTCAACCTTGAACCCAGTAAGTACGTACGTCGTGCACCCGTTATCAAACCCCCTTAGACAAGCTCGCAACGATAAACCCCTGGCTGCCAGGAATGGAGACTGTTGGCTGGACTGGTCTGAATTCGTGACCTTCTGCTTGGAGGCAAACTGAAGCACGCAGTTTGGCCTGTATACTTGTCCGCAGATCCAAATCCTTGTGTTCCCACACTTTGTCGAATTTTCACTCCTTACGACAAGCCCCCGAACCCTTGAAAGCCTAACGGCGAAACTTCCATCTCCGTTACGAAGCGCCCCAGTGGATTGCATATCTGCTATTGGATTACAGCTTCGTTTGCATAGAGCCTCTGGCTGGGGTGAGTCAAAGTTAAATCCTCGTCGGAAGTCAAACAGCTTAAATCCTCAGAGGTCGACCAGGCGTTGTCTCAAGCCTTGGAAAGGCTTCGGAGCCTACTAGTCAGATGAGGGTTTTAGGATATGATTAGACCATTATCAAAACAAAAGCTACCGACAGGTGGATACGATTGCTGTTTTCCCTGCAGTCTTCCAGCTCCGGAGGACGAGCGAATGACTCACCTCATGAAGCGGCAGACTCGCATGAACGCCTGCCTCCAAGAGGTCCGCTGTGCGCTTTGCCGGTGGCCATGATGCTGATGGTGGTGGACATGCCGAGGATTAACATGTGAACGAAGATTCCGAGATATGAAAAGGGCTGAGGAGGTGGTTGTGCAGAGCAATACTTAGGGCTGACATCGATGGCGAACGTGATGACCCAGAGTTGTGGCGAAACGACGATGAGGACAGGGATGATGCCATAAGTTGTCAATGGTGTTGATTTTTGCGGTGATGGTGATGGTGATCGTGATGATGATGGTAATGATGATGATGTTGATGTTGTTGTTGCTGATGGTGATGGTGTTGGTGACCGCTGATGATGGTACGTAACCACGACGATGATGAGTCATGTGGGTGCTTGCGGTACTGATGGCCATGCTCATGCCAGCGGCCCCCTCTGTTTGTCTCCAACGGCTTGGAGGATGCTTAGGTCTTCGAAGGGGCAGTCTTACAAACGATCTCCGCGTAACTGTCGAAGTCCTGTGGGGAAACCAGGCGTGGCAGGTTATTTACCCTGGTCGTGCGTCGACGCCAGCACCGCGGAAAACCTCACAAGTGCACGTGCGGCTTCGTGAGGCCCATGCCGTCGCGGGCACTGTTCGGTAGTTCCAGGGGTTGTGCTCCGTGTTTCACGGGTCTATCCGAGTTCCACAAGCCGGCACAAGCCTTGATTGAGAAGGACAGATATGCGGTGCAGTGTGAAAGAGATCGGAACAGGAACAGACGCAAGATGAGCTGTTTGGAGATCGTGCTTGATGCAGCCTCAGACTGCTCAGATGATTTCAAACCTTGATGTGCACGAAGACGACTGCGACTGTTGGAGAAGCTTCTGCGACTGTTGGAAAGCTCTCAAAGAGGTCTGCTAATGGTCTACACAGCACATGAAAGAGACATGCCAGAGGTTTATGTTGTGCATCCTTATGATTACGATGTTGACTCTCGCCTGGCTTTGCGCAGCTGCCCATCCTAAAGATGCTGGGGGTGCCGCTGGGTGGAGCTTTGCTGTTTTGGGGCTGTTGCTAGGTGTGGAGTTTGGTCGCGGTTACTGTGCATTGTGCTTCTACTTCAGGGAGTGGTCGTGTTTCCTCCACGTGGTTGTGCCGATATTGGCACTTGCATGTGTTGTCTTTGCTGCGGTACACCACATTCACAGAGGTTTTTGGTGGACAATATTCATCCACATTCTATCCTGCTGCATGCAATGTGTTAGCAACCTGTTCTTGGTCTTCGCCAATACCTTCAGCTGGCCGGACAGTGATGGGCAAATGATGGCTGAAGGCAACCGGCAGGACGAGGCTCACCTGGCTCACATGGCAGCTATAGCAGCTATAGAAAGACAACAGAGGCACAGACAGGAACGGGCAAAGTTGCTCACGTTTGCAGGCAACGTTCTCTCCGGGAAGGACTTGCCATGTGTATGCTCTTGGCCAGGCAAATATGAAGGCGCCTGGCCGCCTGGGGGGCTTTGGTACAGAGCAGCCGCAATGGCCAAACAAGCGCTGCTGTCGTTTTTCTGCCGAAGGATTCCGAGAGGTTCGGCAAGCATGATGCGATCCCTGCCGGTGAGAACCTTGAAGGCAGTTGTTGGTGCACGCTGTATGGGGAGCCCAAGCCCTGGGGATGTCATTGGTGGACATGTTGGATTGCCAGCATCGAAGTTGCCGTGCAAGAGGGCAGCAGGCTACAAGTCTTCTTCTTCGAAGGCTCTCTTCATCGAGGCAAGGTCGAAAGCTTCGCGACGGCGGGCCGTGAGCACATGGAGCGCGAGCGCATCTTCCGGAAGAAGGAGGATTTCTTGAAATCGAAAGCCTTCGGTGATTCCGTTGCTGCTGGCCTTGAAGGGCTGAGCACAAGCTGGAGGGAGGACGGCTCTTCGCAACACAGCCGCGAGCTGCATCGTCTATTTCTGGCATGGCTTCCGGATGAGGAGCGAGACTTTCTGGAAGCATCCGAAGGTCTAGGCAATGCTCAGAAAGCAGAGGTTGCATGGCTGGAGAAGAAAGGCTACGAGTATGAAGCAGTCGATGTGGCGAAGTGAATGCCATCCAAAAACACAGATGTGGCCGTCCCGGCAACCGCCGTGCAATTCGTGCCGTTTGATATAGAAGATGGCCAGGGCCAAACACTCTGATAGAATGCCGTGCTTGCTTGGTGCCAGGAAGCCGACTTTAAGGTGCTTCATGGTGGTTCCAGTAGATGAAGTGTGGATTCTGGCTCGTATTGGCACAGCTGCCCGGATGCGTCAAGCTGATGACGCACGATATGTGCCGGCTTGCCTCAAGCAGCCATTTTTCTGGCCACTCCCTTTGACGCATTCCTGGAAAAGATTGTCCTGGCCTTTGAGCCTCTTGCTTGTCCAGCAATTGCCATCACCAGCAATTCCGCTGAACATTGCCACAAGCACCACCATCCACATGAGCATCACCATCATCAGCATAATTTTTGCCATCATCTCCAGTGCTACCAGCGTTATCATCCTTGCCAGTGAAACATTTTTTTGCATGGTCTTTATGGCTACTGTTGCACTTGACTCACCTATTGGGCTCGGCTTGTACGCTTGCTTTGCTTTTCTTTTCGCAGCTCATGCTGAGGATGCCACCATGAAGCCTGCTTGTGGGCATCTAAGCACGCCCCTGTTGCGATGCCCGAGGTCTTTGGTGTTGACTTCTCGGGAGCTTTGACGGTGAAGGACACGGGGATCTGTCAGCCCAAACCCAGAACCGACCTTGTAATGCAAGGGTGATGAAGGCGTTGTGCACCTGTCCAAGAAACCGGTCTTGGAGTGCCTGGAGTGGAAACTCTGGGAGCTCTCTTGTGGATAGCATACAGACCCTGGGCATTTGTTTCCGGAGGATAACCAAGACCCCGTTCACGGATGCGAGTGCTCCTTCTCCCCACCGCTGCTGCCCTGGGAGCCGGGAGCCAAGTCGAGAATGGATTCGGGACGTCGCGTCGTGCGCAATCCAGGTTTGTGATCGTCATGTGGGCTTGTACTGTTTTCAACCTTTTGCCCCAGCACGATGCGTCTAAGTCAGTGTATCCAGACTCCAGACTACGTGTCGGTGCTTTCCCTGAAAGCGCATGCACCTGTTAATCACAGTTCGAGGCGGGAATTTGACTTGTCCAGCAAGGGCGGCCCCTCGACGATTGGCATTTTCTCCTCACGTCCTTCCTCTTGCACTTCCTGCATGCAATCTCACACGCCGTGGCGTTAGAAGCAGATGGTTCCGCTACCTTGGGCCCGGATGCAAGGACCATGCACGTGGTGGAATGGCGTATAACAGGCACATGGGTGCAGGGCAGCTGCAGCCATGTGATCTGTTTGTGGGCGTGCCTCGTGTTCTTCTTCTCACAACTGTGGCTAAAGAAACAGAGCCATACCCCGTGATGTGAGTTGCCTTAGACCATGCAGAAAGAGCCTTTGGTGGTACTGCATGCGATCCATCATTGCGTTTCTGCGGCAACCGGCAAGCAGTAATGTAAGTGAGCTATGTACTGTCATGTACTGTATCCTGTAATGCAGTGTAATGCAGTGTAACGTAATGTGATACCCTCCGCTCTTTTGGCTCTGGGCAGGCCTGCAGTACAGCGGCTTCAGCAGGGGCGTTCCCGCAGGAGCCTTGCACATTCTCAGTCCGCGGCGCTCGTAGCCCTAAACGTATTGCTCAAGGAACCGCTTGTACAGACCGCCAATCTTAAAATATAAGTTACCCAATAAGTTACCCAATAATTTCTGTTAAGCCCCCATAGGCCACGGCCATAACCCTGTCATGCGGACCTCAGGTGATGCATCACGGCCGACCCATCGGCAGGAACCCCAGGTTCATCAAAGCAGGTCTTCGTGTCCTCGACCGAAGCGTAAGCGACCCCGAACGCCCAAGCCGTGAGGCTTCCATGATTAGCCGAGACTGGGGGGTCCAAGGCTTCATGGCTTTTCGGGCTTGGCATGCGTGACTCAGAAGGGTATGGGTCTAATTGCCTTGATCCTATTCGTCTTTTTTCCTCATCTCCCTCTCTTTTTTGGTGAAGGTGTGGGGCTTTCGACAACTGCAGGGGGTTGGGATGATCTCCTGGAGAGACCACCGGAAGAAGAGACAGGAATTCAGTTCAGGTTTTCAGGGTCCCAGGCAGTGCAGGTTTGAGGGTTTAGAGTTGGGTCCTAAGAAACAGGACACGGAAGACACAGCCCGGGCAAGTTGGGTGATCGGAATTGAAACCGAGTGGGTAAGGTTCAATTTCCCCCTGTGCATTCACGAACACTGCTTACCCAGATGCTGGCACCTTCATCACCTCGCCGCCATTTCGAGCAGCTGGGGTCCACCTCTCGGAATTGTCAGGGTTCTTTGATAGTGTGGTCTATGTCTTCGAGTTGGATTTTGGCAGCTTAGAGATTTCAAGGGCTCAGGCGCCTGTCGGATTTTCTTGTTTTTCCATTGCTTCTTGAAGCACCCGCAGGGATTCAAGAAGGTACCTTTGACGATGCAGCTGAAGTAGATGGTGCCGACAACGGAAATGATGGTGATGATAATGATGATGACCACCATGAAGATGATATCATCATCTGTCAGCATCTGAGGGTGATTGCACCGGCGACAAGGCAGTAGCACCAGGAAGGCCTCGGCGGCTCCGGGACTGAACGCCCCGATCTCTGAACAGCAGCTTCAGACTCGAGGAGTGGTTCGACCCCGTGGGTATGAAGATGAGAAGACTAAGAGAGTGCTGCAGAAAGCTATGGCAGAGCAACCCCCCAAAAAATCACAGTCTTGGGGCCGTAGGGGGGGGAGGGTGCAGTGTAGGAAGCTTTAGGCAGGGCCCTGGGAGTGTCAGGTCACCGGCTTCCTGAGATTTTGGCCCGCGGCGCTGCCTCGCTTCTACTGGGGGGCTTCCGGGTTTTGGAGAGTTGGGACTGTGGGACGAGGTTGGCGTTTCTCGAAAAGGGGCCACAATGCAAGGACTGGCGCCGTGCTTGGCGCCGTGCTTCGCGGTTTTGATTCGGGATTTGTGCTGGCTGTGTGAATCATGAAGCCATGCCCTGACGCACAGTTGGATGGAGGCGGCAGAGATTTGGTCTTGCACTGTCGGAGTGTACTGAGTATTTCGCTTTATGGTGGTCCTTATAGATCCTAGTAGTTAGCATTTTATGATCGTGCCCATTACTTTCAGACACTCCCATCTGGGAGTTGGGGATGTGCATATATTGACACGAAGAGTATACTCATGATGGTCTTTCTAAGTCAGATCGAATCTAGCATTATGGCACTCGTGCTGATGAAACTGCTGCGTCGGATGCGCAATCTGAAACCAGCCTCCTCTTCCTCATCAGAGTGCACATCTTCCCAACGTACAGGATGGTAACCTAGGCCTTAAAGCCGCAGATGCTTCAGTTGGGTTTTGGAGCCCAGATTGGTTTCTCAACCCGCAAAAAGGAAGCCCTGTCTCAGCTCTCCGCTCCTCCGGCATCGCTTTTTGTTTGGGGCAGGCTGGCTACTGGACCGCCTGCCAGAAGCGGAAGAAGAAGGCCGTCATCAACTTCCTCATTGTGCCTTGGCATAGGGTAGGTTGGTGTGCAGTGCTCTCAACATCGTCAACACGTGATTCCTAGCTATCTGGCTGTTTGGCTTGCCCGGACCTCCGCTAGATCACTGAGTCTCCTCATCTGTGAAAGCTGAGGACAAAGAGAGGCCGGGGGACCCCTGCCCCTTCGGCAGCATGTTCAAGGCTTCAGGGTGTCAGCCTGTGAACGTTAATCGTCTGGTGCCTGTCCCAGCATATAGAAACCTTGTTCTACATATTTTTTCCTCTTTTTAGCAATGCTTTGTTAGATCCGATTATCTTCTACTATATTTACACTATTATAGCAATATTTTGCTTTATCCTATTATCTTCTTTTATATTAGCACCACCAAAATGCCGCAACTTCAGCATCGAGGCCCCATCCCTCCTCCAAACACCTGGTGCTGCGTCAGCTGCCGGGTTCCGCCAGGCCGATCCTTTCGGTCTACAGAAGGGTTTAGGGATGTTTAGGATATCTGTGAGGTTCAGGCTGGGCTTAGAGTTTGGGTGGTTTAGGGTTTCGGGTGTGATCTTTTTTGTGCTTGTTTCAGCTGATCCGTTGCCTGCGGTTTCAGCATTTCCGTGTTCAAGAGAAGGGTTCCGGGATCTCTTAAGCTTGATTCTCGGCGGTCCCTGCAGCCCTCAGCCAGGCTCCAACCTCCACCTTCGGTACTATGTGCGGAGCCCGAGACACTGAAAACATGCGCTGCTTGACCAGGGAGGTCACTGAAACTGATCCGGGGCTCCCTTCGTCGCACGACCTTGTACAATAACGTAACTAAACCCTAGAGTCCTAGAGGGCCCTAACACTCCCCTATAGACCCTTGAAAAAACCCTTTAGAACTTCAGCAGCTTCCATTGCGTGGCGTCGTGAGGTGGGCCACCAGAAGTCCAAGGACCGTGAGCCGAAGGCTCAGAGATCTCCTTTGCTTGTGAGCTCTTTAGGCTTTGAAATGGGTTCTATATGTTCTACGTATCACAATGTTACACATAAATATGTATAAATAGTATATACACACACACACATATATATATATATATATATATAACGGGTCTGCAAGGGACTCTATGAGGGTTCGATTGGGTTCGTGCAGGGTTTGAGATTTATCGGTTTAGGGTATTGCAGGAGTTTGAAGCATTTCAGGGTGGGTGATGAACATAGCGAAGGTATCAGGAAGCTACAGTAGTGGCCCTATTAGCATTAGCTGGTCGTTATCCTGCATTTTAAACACGATCAGCACCATTGGCGTTTTGTCAGCCGGCCGGTTTGCAACTTGATAATGGCGATGTTCGAAAAGCATTATCAAGCCCCCTAGACTTCGGGCTATCTGAATTGTTTTCAACATCAGGGTCGTTGTACCTTTCGAAGAGAGCCTTGCAAGTGAATGAAGCATTCGCGGCCCAGATGAAGCCTAGGTTACGATAGGTTACGGGTTTTGGAAGAGGTCTTGAAATTAAGATTAGATGGTCGGAGGGCCGAAATGCGATCTAGCACGCGGAGCTTCGAACTGAGGACCCAAGACTTTCAAAACACCCAAAGACCAAAGACCCGAAGCAAGACGGCAGCCCTCAAGGTCTTCTGATCTGAGTCTACGTCTACGTATGCCTTGGAGGTTCGAGGCCTTCCTAGGCTTCCCGGGAATTATAAGCCTGACGAAACGACTGATGCGCCCTCTTGCTGTTGAGCCTCAAGCTCTAAAAGCGTAGAAGGAGACGCCACGTGCTCTGACCTTGCAAGCCATGGCCGGGCAGCTTGAGCAAGAGATCTATGACGTGGAGTCAGAGACGCAAACCATGCTCAGGGAGGAGCAGAGAGAGAAGAGATCCCGACCGCTGGTTGCGGTGGGCTCCGTGGGGTTGCTGGTCCTCGCAGTGGCCGGGGTGATGGTGCTCTACAACCATCGGCCGAACTTGCACAAGTCAAGCGATCAGATCGTAGAGTTTTCCGAGCTCTCTGGAACCGATGTGTGGTCCGATGTGCTGTCACCGAGTGCCATGAGGCAGTATGAGCAGGGTAAGAAGATGGCTGAAGAGGCCTACAAGGGAGCGGATTCCGTGGTCTCTGTGGCCAACGAGGCCGCGGGCGAGGTCCATGATTCTGTGAAGGAGGCTAGTGAGAAGGCTTTCACCACTTTCCAGGCCGGTGCGCAA
The DNA here is from genome assembly GCA_003297005.1 of Symbiodinium sp. clade A Y106. Classification (NCBI taxonomy): domain Eukaryota; class Dinophyceae; order Suessiales; family Symbiodiniaceae; genus Symbiodinium; species Symbiodinium sp. clade A. The sequence continues at coordinate 153,019 of BGNK01001192.1, read as the reverse complement.
CAGGCCGCTTCCTCGGTAAAGGACGCGCAGACGAAGGCGTTCAACACTTTCCAGGCCGGTGCGCAGCAGGCCGCTTCCGCAGCAAAGGATGCGCAGACCCAGGCGAAAGAGACTCTGAAAGAGGCCGCAAATGCCCAAAAGATGATGGAGAAATTAGGCCTTGTTGGGGACAATGCTGCAGTCGAAGCGAAGGATGTCGACAGCAAAGGCCAGAGCCTCGGCTCGAGCATCCAGCAGGCAGTGGCTGCTGCGGCTGCTGCCCCTGCCAGCATCCCTGCCCTTGCAGCGGCGGCCACCGGTGGCACCGTCCCGCCACCCTCTACCCAGAAGCCCACGGACCCTCCTTCCGAGTCCGCTCTCGCTCCGCAGCTCGCTGGACATGACAAAGACCCCTGCGCAAATGATGAGGAGTATGTTGGGGGACTTTGCTACGCCAAGTGTGCCACATTGACAGGAGGCTCCCATCCCTGCCGAAGCTCTGCATGGAGCTGCTGCGCAGTTGAAGCCGGCCCAAATTGCGGGGAAAAGGCTGCCATGGAGAGCTGCTGGGTGCACCCCGGATTTTGCTTCGGCTATGCCATAGCGGGCCAAGCGGAGGCGAAGCAACAGGGTTCGAATTGCCCCACATCCCTGGGCGCTTGCCTCACCGACGAAGAGTTGTTCATGAACGTATGCTACAAGAAGTGCTCCGCCGTCACCGGCGGAAGCCATATTTATCGTGTTGGTGCTGCCACATGCTGCAACAAACAGTCCCACTTCGAATGTCTGTGGCCCGGCAACCTCAAGACCGACCCCACCTACAACATGGGCGGTGGGGCCGGCGACCACAACTCGGGCACTCCCAGCGAGTCGCACGCGCCGCTGAAGTCCCTTGCAACGAGTGAGTAGAGGATGCGTTACGTTCTGCGGCAGTCGCTGTCAGGAGTGTTTCACCCGGCACGAGTGCAGTAGACCTCGCTTCCTGGGACTCCACACCCAAAATCCAGCACTTCTATGGAACTTTCATAAATAAATAGCAATCTTTCGATTTCGGCTCGGTGCCCGCAGACGGCGGCGTGCCGGCCGTCGGAGCTTGCCGAGAATCCTGGATCCTGGCGAGATCTGCCCCGATGGTTGCGATCCTGGGCCTGCCCCTCTTTTGATCCATAGCTCCAGATCCGGGGGGGTTCCATAAGGGTTCACGGTTATGCTATATAAGGGTTACTGTAAGGATAACATAACTAAAAGGGTTGCTACAAAATCCTTTGGGTGCTGGCTCCGAGACCTAGGAAAGTGGGGTTCAAGTTAGCTGGTACTAGTAGCTGTCTTGAGATGGCCAGGGCGAAACTTTTTGGACATCTGAGGTGTCATATTACGTATTATGAGTTATATATTACACATTATATGAGATATGTTATGCGGTATATGTTCTATGTTACATGTTCTCTGGCATATACCGACAAATAAGTAGGTAAACATGCATATGTACATATATATATATATATACACACGTGTATATGTATATACATGTTATTTTCATACCCATATGATGTGTCTGTGTGTGTGTGTGTTTCGATTTGACACGCTCTGCATGTAATTTGCCCTTCGGACGATGCTACGGAGCGGCAGTGCCACATGAGCAGCGGTCGGCGTGAGAGATGCGAGACAGGATGTATTTGAGTTTGGTTGTTACAGTACAAGTATACAATTATCAGAGTTGAGTAAAGATGTGTAAGACAGGATCTGAGGCAGCGAACCAAAAAAACTAAATCCACCCGGCCGTTGCCGCTTTTCACCGGAGTTCGGCAGCTCTTTCTGCTTAAGCGCACAGACAGACCTGGAATCCTGAACCCTGAACCCTAGCACACCCTAAACCCTAAACCCCAAAGAAAAAAGAACCCTAGCACAGGGGCCTGAATAATTTCAATATGGTCTTGGGGTTCAGTAGAGTATCCAAGAACTCTGACTCTAGGGAACTTTAGGGCACGTCACGTCTTGAAAGTCTTGATTCCCAGGACGCGCTTTCTTACAGCCCTTGGGCACGAGCTGTTGAATACTCTGGAGGTCCAGGGAGGCTCTTAGTGGGTGGTGGGAGGGTTGGGAGTTAGGGTTGGGGGCCTCTTTCGGGCCTTTCGATGCCAGAGTGACGAGTTCCAATGCGAACGATAGAATCAAAAGAATCATTCGTGGCTGATCGTGTGCGTATACAAACCTTTACTATCTTACCTCACGCTAGATCATGACAGACAGCATCGCATTGTCCGAGTTATGCGTTACACAACTTAACGATACATTCACGCATGTCGATGCTCTAGAATTCCATTTATTCGTGTATGCAGTAATTTGGTCATTTGTTGATGTGTAGTCAAACTATTTCGAAGTTTCCGAGGTGCTACTGGAGCATGGGATCGGAGGCGGCGTCCTTGTGGGTCGAGGGCTCAGCGGGGCTTATTGCATAAGGACTCTTGTCTAGCACCACCTAGCCCTCCGTTTGCCACCACGACAGGAGGGTGACTGCAGAATCCCGATTGCTTGCAAAGTGGAGTCTTCCGGTGCCCACGCCGTGTTTGTTATTGATCCGGTCTTTTTTGTGGTCTGTCTTTCAGCTTTAGCTCCAAAATTGTGACTTTAGCATTGATATTGACACATTGCCTTCCATCCCTGCTTGTGTGTATGATGGCCCCATCTGCCGATGTTACGACATAGTGGCTTTCCTCCCCATTTCTGGGAGCATGTCAACCCATCCGTCACAATCTTCATGTCAAGTCGGCTTCGGAGCGTGTTTATGGTCTTCATGTCCAGTCGGTTCCTCAGCCACCACCTGAGGCCCCAGAAGGAGAAAAGCCTCCCGATGAGGCAGGGCAGCCTGCACACCTCGGGAAGCCTCTCACGCCCCCGAAGCGCTGGAAGCCTTTGCAATGCCCTGCTTATGGACTCGGAAGTCTTCGTTGTTGAGGAATGAGGGGGCTTTCGAGTTAAGGGTGCAGTTCACGTCGGAGACTTTGTGCTGTTTTTGACTTATCCGCATTCTGCCACTGGTACGGCCCTGGCGTGCCCAAACCCACCAAACCCAGAGCAAGGATCTACGATGCAGCGTTGAGACCCGGATTACCGCGGGATTTTATGCGGTTCGTTGAGCCCGAACTCTCTCGGAGGTTCTGCACATGAAGCCAGAGGACCCGAGAGTCGATAAAACACTGCAGAGCTGCGATCCGAGTGGGTTTCCAGTGGGATCCTGGAGGTTTGGGCCTAGGTGTGAGCATGGCTGCATGGGAGGGCCCCCAAAGCACGAACAGAAAAATAGTTCAGTTCATCACAGTAGACTGAGTGATCCGGGCTGTGACCGTGGGTCAAAGCTGCAAGCTGAGACAACACAGGGACAGCAGGCAGAACAGGAGAGACCACAGGTAAAAGTCCAGAGGTGGTCTTCAACCACAGAGCCGATACAAGACTCTGAGATCACCGTGGCAGGGAGCAGGATCTCGCTTCGAAGCATATGTGGTTTGTTGTCCCACACGGCCTGATGAAGCTAGGAACACGAGACTTCTGGGAGATCCTCCATATCCCTAAACCCTAAACCAACACAGGACTACTTGACAGTTGGTGTGGAGATCTTCCGAAACAAAGGCCGGGAGCCCTTGGGGCATTGTGGTCCCTTGAAATGATGACAGAGGTGACAATACTAGTGAGCTGGTGACGACGAAAGGTTGTGTCAATAGCGGCGTATCGAGCTGTGACACAAGCTTCGATCCCAGGCAGGGCAGCTATAGCCTAAACCCCTCAGCCCATCCGGAATTTTGAGCTTCCCAAGTGTGCAAGGGGGTTGGGGCACATCGCTCTGCAGGTGTTGTGCACGGTCGACCCGGCGTCATCAAGGTGCCAGAAGGCCGCCCAGGGTCAAAATTTAGTTAGTGTTGGGCTTTGGGGTTGTGGGTTTAGCGGCGGAAGGGCTTTGGGATGCACGGGAGTCTATAAAACTCTACACCCTCTAGGGTGAGCTTCAGTGCCAGAAGTCCAGTCTACCTCTAGAGTTGGCTTCCATTCACGCACACTCCGTCGGGGGGATGGCCCGTCGTTCTGCGGCACTCGCGGTTTTCAGGGAGCGCAGGGTTCGACCAGAATAATGCGCTATTCATCCATTGCACTGTTTTTATCGGAGGCTGCAGTGGGCTTCAGGGCACTTCAAAATGGCTTAGATTCGAAGCGTCGTGCTGTAGGCCCGCTCGAAGCCGCGTGAAAAGCTGAAGCGCATGGGCAATGACGTGATCCGCAAATGTCAGCCTTCAACACTTCAAGAAGCCCTCCATCTTCCGTCCTTGACCTTTCCGTTTGTCCTGTCGCTGTAACGAGGTGCGAGAGTCGAAAATCATATGCCTGGAGCGAGTGTGCGAGTCTTGTCCAGCTCATGTGTTGGCATTAATTCGATCTGCTTCTGTACTGCTGCAGACTTGACATGTCTAGTGACTAGTGTCTACCGACTGCGCAGCGAGAGACCTCGTCTGGCCTGTTCGAGTTGCGAGAGCGAAAATCCAGCCTTTGCCCGCAGGTTCGCGCTTCCACGTGCGCCCCAAAATCACACAACAAGGCCCGAGCTCAGCTCCCTCGGCGGCGTCGGATGATAAATACCTTAGGGTTCAAAGTTTAAGCTTTAAGGGATAGGGTTGGTTGTGTTCGAACATAACAGGGGCCGTCATGTCTGTACTCGAGTTGATGGCCTAAAGATTTAATCAAACTCCAAGGCCCAACCCCGCATGGGTTTCTTCATATTCCATTTTTTGACTCAGTATAGACTAGGATTCAAAATGACCGCGACTTCAGGCAACAAGACACCCGCCACACCGAAAATTGTTTTTGGGTGGCGTACCGCATCTGCACCTCACAACTGCAGTCAAGTCCAAGATACCTACCTCGTCTTCGGAGGCTGCAACTCTGCCGGACGAGTAGGAAAATCTTGAACCACAAGAACAGTAGCGAGGACAACTTCAACAAGAACATGCAGAAACGAGTGGCATCAATGTCCCTTCCGGCCTTCGGTACTCGTCAGGCACGCCGGCACCCAAGACCTCGAAGATCCTCAACCGAAACATCAACGTAAGCGTCGGCAGCATTCCCAAGGCTGGAGCTTCGGGGGTTTTCGTTCTTTTCTTCAGCCTCCCTGGTCGGGTCAGGGCTTCGCTTGGAGTTTGCGGTTTCGCTGCGTTTAAGGCATCGTTTTGCGGTGGGAAGCTGTATATTGTATATGTTTCATTGTGCATCGTGAAGCCCACTATGCCTACTGTGGCGCGGGCTCCTCGAAACACCTGCAGGTATAAACAGAGCTGCTCCCTCGCATACGGTTACAACTTCAATGCCGCAGATAAGGCTCTGGATGTATATACAAAATGTGCATGTGTGTCTACATCGATTTTTCCTGGGCACAGAATAATGAATACAACGTAATATAACCGTGACATAATAGTCAGAACATGGTAACTATGCTGTAAAATATTACAGCATAGTCAGCATAGTTATACTTTATTCGGCCATGTAACATAATATGACGTAACATAATTCAAGTCGTGCAACATCTTACCATGCAATAGAATGTAATATAGAGCAATTAATGTACATGTCATATGTTTAAACACAATAGAATGCAATATATCGTAATATGTGCAATGCCATATCATGTGCTATAGCGCATCAAACTGTAGTATGATGTAAGACAATGTAGCACTGCGCGAAATCATGTTGTATGATATAATCATCTAATCTATCTATTCCATCTATCTATCTAATATCAAAGCTGGCTGACCTTCGTGGCGTGCCGTTGTTCAGGTGCACAGCATGCCGTCCTTGAACCTGAAGCTCAATAAGACCAAGTCCCTGCTGCATGCCGCTTCGGTGTGGGAGTCTCGGGAATGCCCAGGTTGTTGGCTGTTTCCGAGAATCAGGGCCGAGACAAGAGTAGGTACCATCGCAGCCATCATAGCTTTGAGCCCTTCGTGGCTCGTCGTTACGAGTCGAAGTTAACATGCGATCCCAGATTTGTTCCTGTTCGTTTGAAGCTCTCATCGCCGCATGTACACCCTGTTGCAGTCTGCACCCGGGATCCTGAGCCTAATGATTACCTAATGTCGATGACTCTGGACGAAAGAAGGCCACAACTGCTGCAGGACGATGCTGATTATGAAGACGACTTGTGCCACAACTATGTTCAAAAACTAGTAGCACTAGTGGCGAATAGTGCTGATGATAATTCGGACCCATAATAACCACAACAGTAATCATCACCACACCCATGTAAACACCAATGATAATTATAGCAAGTCTTGTACTAGGTAATGACAGTAATCTTACTAAAAAACAACACTGGTTTAAGTTGCAATGGCCAATGCTGCTGCTGCTGCTGTTGTTGTTGTTGTTCTTGTTGCTGCTGCATCTTTTGTCAGTCTTAATTGTTTTGGCAAGCCATGTGGGTCAATGCGGATGGGGTTGGAAATAAACTACCTTGTAGTTAATGAGATGAGCATGTCGAGACAGCCGCGGCGACTATCACTTATCATGGTTAAATAGCCATGATCATGTTGGCTGCCGATGCCCAGCTGATGAGCGATTCGAGCCTGGGCTCAAAAATGCTCACGGAAGCAGCAACCGAACAGTAAACGATCGTGGAAGCAGCAGTCACGATCGCAATAGAAAGCGTCATAGCGACAGCAATGGCAACAGCGATATTTTGTTCTGGCAGCGGTGGAAGCTATCGAAACCATAGCCGTTTTACTGTGTACTGTGCACGCATCGTCGCCGCACTTCAATGCTTCTTCTTATTTGGATTATTGCTATGATGGCTATTGCTATGAGTAGCGGTCGTGGTGTAGTCAATATGGTGGCGGCCAGCAGTTGGCACCTTCGGGCTTTTGCTACGATTTCGCAGGAAGCCAGATCATCACCACATCCCGAGATTGCCCAAAACCCCAAACCCTCAACGCGGATTAGCTCATTCATTTTAACGTTCTGAGCACTGAGCGAGGTCCAATCTCCACACTTCGAAGCTGTGCTGAGCATGCTTCGGCAATGTAGGGACGCTCACGGTGTCAGGATTTTCGTGTTAAAGCTTCTACTGTACCATAGCTGAATTTTTACCACTGCAACACTTTCGCACCGATGGCAATTAGGTCAAGCCTTGCGTGAACGAAAACGACTCACCGCGTTTCACACCCAGCGGCTCACTTCCCTCAAAGAGGGCGGAGGTGCAAATGCCGGGATCGCAAAGAGAAGTGTAGGTGTGTGTGGGTGTGTGTGTGTGTGTCAATGTGTGCGCGAGTGCCGGGGATGGAGCTTCATATATGGATCCCTGCTTTTGCAGCTAGCGCACTTCTGCTTCTACCTTACTGTAATCTGGTGGTGAAAGTGAATGCAGAATTGAGGGAGGAGCGGGAGCACCCTGAAATGAATCCGTCGCGCAGCCGCAAGGCCCAAGAAACGCAGCCCCACGAAGCTCCGTTGCACGCCGTGCATGTCTGCATACTTGCGAAAAACGCTGGCTTACCGTCCTGCAGCCGCAACACTTCACCCTCAGCTTTGATCCTCCAAACCCGGGGGTAGACTCAGGCAGCTGAAACCCTAAACTAAGTCAGAGTACGAGTTGCGAGGCGTAAAGTCCCAGAAGCCTTGTAAACCTCAAGGCCATGGAGCCCCTGCACGGTTCTGCCCTGGGCCAAAGATAGGTGCAGCTGACTGTCACTTGTGAGGGGATTCCGGAGTTATCGGTCTGTTGAGAGCAGCAACATCACCGGCTATCAAGTGTGGACGGTGGTGGTGGGTGTGGATGGTGCGCGGTGGTGGCGGTGTAGGCGGTGCTGTTCGTTGTCGTCGTCGGTGTCCTCGTTGCGGTTGCAGCAGGCACCCAAACGAAACAGTCCAAGGCATGTCCAAAATTCTGCTGGATATGCCCATGATGCGCTTAACGCTACAGTGCCAGACAACGAGCGTACACATGCGCCAGTAGTAAGTACGCAGCGTTAAGTAGTACTAAGTACTGCTTAGAGTGCTAAGCAGTACCCAGTAATACAAAGTGGTACTAAGTAGCAGCAAGGCGTAGTAAATTAGAAAATAGCAAAAAGGAAATGTAAGTAATACTAGTCACAGCAAGTCGTCGCAAGTTGTAGCAAGTAGTAGAACCGAGTAGCGGCATTGTCGTGGTGGTAGTCATGGCCTGTAGAGAGAGAGCGAGAGAGAGAGAGAGAGAGAGACGTCAATGTGAAGCGGCAGCAGGAGTAGGGGAAGGAAGAGTAGGACGAGGACGAACAGGAGGAGGAGGACGAGGAGGAGCGGCAACAGCAAAGAAGCCCTTGCCACTCACAAGAATTATCCTAACCTGTGAGAACGAGGTGCCAAAGTTTGCATGCGAGGTTGTGTAAGATGTCCGGTCAACAGGTCTTCGAGCGAAGAGGAGCCACGCCTCGGGTGGCAGATGCAGGCCACGTTCGGGGTGCTATAGGGGCTTAAATAATTACCAATACTATTTTGGGGGTTCCTTGTTATAATTCTAGCATAATGCGCCCCCCAAAGCCCTATTGAAATTATTACGGGCCCTATAGTACAGTGAAAACCGAAGCCGGTACCATTGCAAGTTTTTTGCGTAGTCGCGATGAGAAACTGTGTTTCGATCGGTTTGAATGCAAGTCTGACTGACACCTCTTTGCAGGGCTATGCCTCTCAAGACGATGCAGAAACCAAGCCGGATGTGCGGCCCTTACCAGCTTGTTCGCATGCGAACTCCCGGCCGATCTTATGCGCCAGTGCAACACGGCTCGACTCTTTGAAGCCCCGTACGGCTTCGAGGTTTCGAAATCGATGAATTGAATTTTCAGAAATCCTTGACTTTGCCGCCAGCTCTTACAGTCAAAGCCTTGAGAACCTCGTTAAGCCCTGAAGGCCCCGAATGCGTGTGGTGTCCCAGGCTCTACTTGGGCAGATGGAAGCCATCGTTCAGGCAATCTTGCCTGCGATTCAGTTCCTTGCCTCTTTGTCTCGTTGCTTGACGCGGGCTCTGGGCCCCAGCGATTATCGCGACAGTGTTCCTGCCGCAATCTCTAGGACCGCTGCTCGTGATCTGACCGCAGCCATATGCTCAGACCTGTGACGCATCACAAGTGCGTACGGATGCACTCAAAAACACAGCATGTGGCCACAGCCAGACTCGACTCAGAAGCAGGCTGATTCAAGCTAATAGGCTCGTGCCCTGCTTGGCTTTACCAGATCCGGTCTCACCCGGTGGCTGGGATGACTCGAAATGGCGAACGAGAGCGCGAACGAGGATCACTTGGACACCAGAGCTTGTCCTTCAGGCTTTTACCGAGCCTCTCACATCGTGTTCAGCTGTCTTGGTGGCCACGGGCGCGCTCGCTTCTACCACATGCCAGGCCGATAGGTGACATGGGCTCCTGCTACTTTAACGCTACAGCTCCTGCTGTGACTGTAGTACTGTGGTGGTAGTCGTGGTCGTCGTCCTCGTTGTAGTATTAGCAATAGTGGTTGCGCTAGTACGTAGCAGCAGTAGTTGTGGTGGTCGTGGTGCCAGTGGCAGTGGTGGTGGCAGTAGTCGTAGTAGTAGTAGTAGTAGTAGTAGTAGTAGTAGTAGTAGTAGTAGTAGTAGTAGCAGCAGCAGCAGTAGTAGTAGCAGCAGCAGCAGTGGCCGTAGAAGCGTCAGTAGCACATATTGGAGTGGTGGCAGTGGTGGTGGCAGCAGCAGGAGTAGTAGCAGCAGCAGCAGCAGCTGCTGCTGCTGCAGTGGCAGCAGCAAAAGCGGTGTAAGAATAGCAGGAGTAAGCAGGGGAAAGTCGGCAAGAGTAGCGGTAGTAGTTGGAGTAGCAGGAGGCGGCACAGCTGGTACAGTAGCCCTATCAGCATCACGATCCTTAAGCCTTGGTATTGCTTCTACTGTGGCTACTGCTGCTGCTGCGACGCGACGGGTGGGACGACGACGTCTAAAGTTCGGTCTCCAGGTTGTTCCACGTTAGTTGCCCAGCTGTCTTTACGGTATGTGACAGCTTTCTTGTCGTGGGTTGAAGCTGCCTTGGTCAGGTCAGACTTTAGTGGTCAATGTACCACAAGGCCTGCAGGATCTCACGGTCCATGTCGAGCTGAACGCGTCTGCTGCCGGCGTGGATGTTGACCTGGAGCTCTACGACCCGGGCCCGGATACTTTCCTGGTGAGCCACCAAGATGGAGTCGTGAACGACGAGAAGACGGAGGGCCAGTCGCGCGGCAGTCGCTTCAAGTCTGATGGGTCAGCATGATGTGGCAACGATACCCATAAAAAGCACCACCAGAGACAGGCAAGTTCTTGCAGCAGCTTGCGCAGAAAGAAGGAAGAAGGAAGCAAGAACAAAGGAAGGAAGAGACGAGACGCAAGCCATGGAGACTGAATGCATGAATTTCTTCGCCAGTTCAAAATGGAGCCCACTCGCCAGTTCACCAGAGCTAGGATTAGTGACGGGGAAGCCCCGAAAGCCCAGGTTTGGCAATCTTGCCCTGGTATACAGCGGGGCAGCAGTTGCAGCAGAGTGGCTGGATGCCGTGCACCCGGTTTTCGCTGCATTTGCTGTGCTTCAGAGGTAGCTTGCTGTTGAGACTGCAAGAGCTTAGCGCGAGGTCTTTTTCTAGGGACTTTCGGGGTTTTGGATCTTGGTGAGGGGTTGGGTTCAGAGGGCAAGTCCGGGATTTGTGATGTAGGGCAGATGTTGCAGGAGGGGCTCGTGGTTTTGGACCCTAAACTTTTTGTCGCGTTTGAGGGCAAAGTCTGAGGCTGGGCTTGTAGAGCCACAGCATCTGCAAGGCTTCGTAGTAGAATTCTTAGGTGTGGTTGGAAGTTCGGCAAAAGTCCTCAGCCCGAAGCCCTGCAACTCGCCTCTTGAATTCCGCATATAGCTTCGTTCAGCCAGATCGCTGACGCAGCATCAGATCTGGTCTGAGAGGATGCCTCAAGTTTTAGGGCTAAGGGCACCATTCAGGCAGTCAAGTTGCATATTTACGGCTGGTCCCAAGTCAGAGGTAATGTCGGTAGTAGCGGAAAGGCCGAACTCCTCGAAACCTTGGGGTGAGGTTGTAGCTCGGGACTCAGAACCCCCCCGCTTGTTGGCAAGGTCAAAGGCCGTTTTCCATCGGACATGCTGCTCATGATGCGCTGCAGGAGACTTGCGCCACAACTGCTGAAATGCGTAGTGTTGTTGCTGAGCATGATTAGTGCTCTGTTAGTGTGTTTCTTTCCCTTACCTCTTTCCTCAGTCTGTTGCAGTTATGAGCCTGGTGGTGATGATGATGAGGGTGATGCTGGTGATGACATCGTGCGGACTTCTTACAGATCTCACAATACCTCCCAGCTCCACTGACTTGACCTTTGCTGAGGAGGGGATTCGGGGTGCACAGCATGGGGCTCCGACGTTGAGGTTTGTGAGCATCGGGTGCAAAATCTCATCTAGAGAGCTCACGGTCGGAGTGTGCAGGACTAATCTCGGAGGACTTACGATGGAGAGTTAGGGGCGCGAAATACACTGGAGTAAGGGTCTTGGGGCCAAGGCCAAGACTTGGGAAGCGCCTTTGGGCCGTTGATGTTTCGGTTCAGAGCCTTTGAGTGCAGTTGGGCTTTTGGGCGAATCTCGCGAGAGGGGCGAAAGTTTTGAGGAGAGTCCTTTCGGCGATTGGGGTTCCCGGAAGCTGAGATTTCAATTTCGGTGTGATCTGATCTTCCAAAGACTATGAACTCTTAAGCGGCTATAGCCTTGGAAGCTAATGTAGGGGCCTTCACATTTCTATCAGGGGTTTAGGATATATCAATATACAGTAGCGGATTATGCAGGGATGCCAACTATGCAGAATTCTTCACGTAAATCTGCAGCCCACTGATCCAGGACTGGACCACCCGGCTTCAGCGAGACAGTGCTCAGATATAGCGCATCGCCTCAACTTTTGAGACTCAAACTTCCCTAGGTTTAGGGTTTAGGGCTCCCGGCCTGAGAGTGCCAGGCTTCATCCACAAGCCTTGCATTTGGCATTTGGGCGTTTTTTTTGGGAAGCCCGGCTTCCAGAAAATGGGTCGGGAAAAACGGTTCTTTGTAGTTTATAGGGTCCTCCCCGCCAAGAACAAATGTAGGGATCTCAATAAGGTTATTTTCCGTTTGATTCTATTTTATTTGGGCCCCCCCACACTAGCTAGACCCGTACATTAGTACGATGAGGTAAAGAAATCTTCATGGTTTCGGGTCGAACATGGTCGGTCATAACATGCCAAGGTACGCAGGCTTTTCGGCAAGGATGCCACAGTTGCAAATGGTGCCGAGGGAAATGCAATCGCTGCATGTTACAGTTCGTGTGTGCGCTTTACAATGCTTTTTTGTCGGCTGAGTTCTGCTTGTTGTAGATGAACTAGTGCCACTCTACCCGAAGCCCCAAATCTTGGTCGCTGCCGACCCGAACCGTTCTAACCAACCTTGCATGCAACGTCGGAGTTGCGCAAATCCAAACCTGAACCATGTAGTTGGACTTCTTCGCCTGAGTCCATGTCTGCCTTGTGCGAGTGTGCGAGTCGAAGCCATAACCAACATTGCAGGTTTCTGTTATTTAGATAGGCTGTAGCTGTAGTGACGATATAGCTGTAAAGCTACACAGGTACAAGTACAATATGTAGGCGAATCCAAACATGAACCCATGAATAGGTAGGCAATTAAAGAACTCGCACGAGATAACCAACAAAACAAATGAACAAGTATGCATATACATACATACATATATATATATATATATATATATTTGACTTTGAGAACGCTGCCTGAGTGATCGAAGCCTAGCGAAAGTTGTCGAGACAATTATAATATATATATATATATGTATACATACATGCATACATATATGTCACTGTGTGGGTGTCTATATATGCGATCAATTTGTTGATGATTAATTGACTCTTTGTGGTTTGATTGGTTCGAGTACAAGGTGAGCCAAGTTTGACAAAATCCCAAAGATGCCCCCCCCCCCCTGCCCTCCTCCCCTGCCCTCCCCCTCCTCCCCTGCCCCTGAGCTATGCAAGACGGGCTCAACTCAAGGCCTCTCGAAGCTTTCAGCCCCAAACCTCCCAGACTTGCAGGAGGCAAACGACCAAAGAGGCGCCAGGCCTGAAAGCAACGAGAAGCCGGAAGGGTTTAGGGTTTAGGGTTTAGGGACCGTAACTTTAGACGGAGCCTTTAAGCCGCGAAGGTTTTGAAGAACTTCCATGACCTGGAACCCCTGGGTAGACACGGAGTTGCCATACAACACAGCCCCAAACCCCACAACGGGTCCAAGGCCACGGCGATACCAGCCCGTGCCCGGAGGCTGCAGATTCCACCACAGCGGCGTTTTGCATTGAACAGGGGTACGAAGTAGAACTATATGCCACAAATAGAAAAAGCATGAAGAGATTTACCTGGCATCTGACGGAGACAGATAAGGCCCTCGTAGCCGAGCGCTGATAGAACCGAATGTCTCCAAAGCCCGGTCGGACCTTGAACTCCTGAAGTGGTTGGAGAATGAAAGCATCCATTGGCACGGTTGGTTTGCACGATGTGGCTGTTGTGACAGTTGGTGCTATCCCTGCTGTCGTGTTCATCATGCTGAAAAGCCCCTCTTGGCGGATCTTGTCAACCAGAATCTGGCCATGGCGGTTGAAGCCAGCTTCGGGTTTCCGGTTGGCCGGCGAACCTTTTGCGCGGCAACAGCAACTGTCAACAGCTTCGCGTACCGTGATTACGGTGGCGGTGGGCAGGGGTGAGAGAGAAGATGGGAGCAGGGGCACAACGAAGAGGAGTGATGGATTCAGGCTCAGCTGCAGCCGCGGGAAGTGTCAAATTGCAGGTCAAGTCAGCTGATTATGACCAACTCAGCATCTCAGTCGTGGCGACGAAACAACAAGAGCAGCAGCGACAGCAGGAGCAATACAGGCAGCAACAGCAACTGCAGGGCCAACCACAATCGATAGTGGCAACGGTTGTGGTGGCGCTGCTGCCGGAGGTTCCTAGGAAATAGATACGATAAGGATGACTATAGTTAACACCGCCATGACAATTGCCCTAGTCGTCGCATTGTCGCTCACATGTGTCATTTGTGATTACGACACATGTTTACGAATAAGAAACAATCACGAAACGAGTAGGCATTGACTACAGCATTGACCTCAATCACCGCCACCGCCACCACCGCGATCGCTGTCGTTCTTTCCAGACATAGTCATCAAACCATCGTAGTATGAGTGGCCTAGCAACCCTAAGCGCGAAACCCCTAAGAGTAGTGGGCCGCAATGCGGCTTTGTCCGTGCTAGGCAGGAGGCAAACAGGGGATACAACAAAATCCCCCCTAAACCCTAAACCATAAGAGCAATCGCCTGCCGGAGGCGCCTCCGGGCTGTGAGCCTTTCAACGAGTCGAAGACCGCAGTCGACGTTGCAGCCTCCGAGCAAAGTTTGGGCAGCAAAAGAACATATATATATATAATATATTTTTTTCTTTATGTGTATGTCTTTTATGAAAATGATGTCGGCTTTGTTGATGTAGCTGCTCCAGCTGCCAGCATGTGTGAGACAGACGTCCGAGCTTGTTTTGAGGGAATGAAGCGTGCATGCAGGAACGGAATTTTGCAGCAGGCGGCAGCAGATTGTTGGTTCAGATCCGTCAATGTCCCAGACCCAGCCCTGTAAATCACCGAGTTAAATCACCGTGACCCTGAGCCCAAAGCGAGGCTTGGCGCACGTGGGCACTGGACCGGTTCGGACGGGCTGGGGTTCCTGTTCCCGAGATGTTTTTTTGATCACTCCTAACTACAGTCCTGTGCTTAGGCTTTCATAGTGTAGACAGATCGAACTTTAATCTATCCGGGCGGCCTGCTTTTTAAATTCGTTCTACGAGTAGTTAGATTCTAGTTCCCGACAAAGCGCCTGGACTTCAAATGCACAGCCGACAACCGCTGATACCGAGTGAAGTTTCTGCCTTCTCGGTCGAACTCGTTTGCAATGGCCTTCCCAGTCGTTACCCGTGCGCTTCGCAACGGACCACTCGGGAAGGCTGCTTCCGAATCCCCGTTTGTTGTTGACCGAGGCAGGGAACCTTTGAATTGCGGATTCCTGTTGCTGGAGCTTGGCTGGAACTCGCCAACATGTATTCTACGGTACCGAGCTGGGCTGAATCTTCTCTGGTCTCTGTTCGCTCTGGGGATAGTAGCTTCAGTATCTCACCTCCGTACAGACCAACACGAACATGCCTCGCCTGAAGTGTCCGAGGGTGAGCGCCGAAACCTTGAAACACTGCTGGCGTCCGCCGGTGTCCAAGGGTCGATAGGGCCGAGCATCCCAAAATCATCGAGCGGGAACCTTACGATACTCGAGACCATTTTGTGCTTCAACAGGACTAGCAGAGAACTCCAGTGATGCGGCTTGGAACACCCTGGTGGCACCGACGGCCGACGCCAGAGGCCCGCTGGATGTATGGCATCGGGATTTGTGGATTTCCGGCCCCGTCGCGAGCCGTCTACAATGGGTCATCAGTTAGGTATGTGAAGAATTGCTGGCTGAGGGTGGCCAGCGATCGAAATCGGCAACCAGCTCGGACAAACGTGAGTAAATACCCTGCAGCCGCAGACTCTGCAAAAATCCCTACTTCGAACCGCGCCTCACCTGGCCACCTGACTGTAACATACTGTAACCCTCAACTTGACCCTCAACTCCAAATAAAGTGCGCATTCACTCGAATGAAGGCCCCTGAGCATCTTGGGGCCGGAATCACTAGTACTTATACAGTACCCATTTATAGATCCTGTCTAGTTATAGTATAGTACAAAGGCGCCAACGCAAATTAAGGCCCCTATTTTAGGTTTCGTGGCTTGGGTTTATCCGACATATTTCCCAAGTCAATGTGTGAGAACCCGTGGAAAAGCACGAGCAAGAGCTTTGCAGCATCGTGTACCGTAAACCCTTCAGAAAGTTCGAGTTGGTCGGTCGGTAGTGTCGGCTTTCGAAGCCTCACCGTCCAAATCCCAACGCTTCAACCTCAAGGCAAAATCCTCAATACCGTAAGCCTTCATCCCCCAATCCCGAACCTAACCCTAAACCCTCTACATTCCACACCAATCCCACCTGAGCCCTGAATCGATCAACTCGCGCGGATTCTCAGAGGCGCGCTGCCCTGGAGCCGCTTCCAGAGCTTCTGGAATCACTGGCCGAATGCCGGACCTTTGCTGTGTGAGTCTACATGTGTGTATGCGTGTTCACATATGTATCAACTTTTTCTGTACGTATGTATGCATGCATGCATGGATATGTGAATGGCCGGCTGGCGGGCGGGCGGGCGGCTGGCTGGATGGATGTAGCGGTGTAGCTATAGCAGTGGTAGTAGTGGTAGTAGTAGTAGTAGTAGTAGTACGTAGTAGTCGTCGTAGTAGTAGTAGTAGTAGCAGCCGCAGCCGCAGCCGCAGCAGCAGCAACCGCAGCAGCAGCAGGAGTAGAAGTAGTAGTAGCAGTAGTAGTAGTAGTAGCAGTAGTCGTCGTCGTAGTAGTAGTAGTAGTGGTAGTAGCAGTTCTATATATGTATATATATATATGTATATGTGTATACACACACATATATATATATACACATGTATTTATGTATGAGGACATTCATAAGCAATATGCACATGTACATGCATACGTAGCCATCATCCAGGATTCCCAAGATGCTTGCCAGGCTGCGCCGTGCATCCCTATGTTTGTTGTCATAGGTCGTTGTGTCGTCCAGAACACTGCACATGTCAATGCCGGTCGGTTATCGGATAAACGGTTCACAAAGCTCAAGCCGAAATGGAGCGAACAGATGCGAACCTTCTTGGCATGAATGTGCCAAAACTGCGGCTATGTGTGGCCGCTTTGCTATATTGATTTGAAAGCTTCGAGCTTCCTCAATTTTCACACCATGTCGGCAAGAGTGAAAGGTTTGAACTTGGACTTGGACTCGCCCGAGCATTTAGTTTTTGACCACTTTCATCCTTTGTAGCACGCGATCACTTTCGCTTTTGCCCCGAACTTATCACCCTGCATGAAAGATTGGGTTGCAGGTGACACCCTGGAGACCAGCTGCGCATCTCATCGACACGGACGGCGACCAGCAGATGAGTCGTGCGGAGTTCGACACAGCTTACGGCATTGGCGGCCCTGAAGTCATAGTTGCCCGGCTCCTGCTATGCAGCCGTGTTTCACTTGCCTGTTACAAGTATCTCCCAGTTTCTTCCGCACAAGGCCGTTGCCTATGGCTCGATTCGCCCTCCGCCCACCTATTATACTTCAATCCATATGCGCAGTGTTTATGTTAAGGCGCCTGCACATGCTGCCAGCAGCGAACTTTGCATGGCTTTATGTACGATCATTTCTAGTACAAGCCCTTCCAGCCTTGGGGTAGTCGTATTGCTGCTGCGGTGAACACTGTCACCATGTAGTGGTGAGTCTGAATCGCTGATCCTGTCAATAACTTCATTGTTAGGCACGTGGTCAGAATCATTGCTGTTGCGGTGATTTCATGCTTCTGTTTTCTGGACGGGGAAACCCTGAAGGCAAGACCCCCGGGCACACGGTTCGCGCAGCAGCTGGAAAGCTGGACCTTTTGGCTTATCATCGTGGCAGGGGTCGCGGCCTCCATCGCAGTGCTGGTTATCCTCTTCCTCCTCCACCTTTGCACCCGACACTCGCGAGGGTGATGCTGTATAATGGAGGGCCTATGTTTTTGGGTCTTTTTTTTTTGTTTGTTGGGTCTTTTTTTTTTTGCTTTTCCTTGGTTTTTCCTAGGAAAACAGCAGTTTCCTTATGTTTTGGACGGATTTGGCGTGATTTTCCTTGGTTTTCCTACGAAAAAACATGTTTTTTGCTTTTCCTTGGTTTTTCC
>BGNK01001192.1:106487-135040 GCA_003297005.1 Symbiodinium sp. clade A Y106 | reverse complement strand
GGAAAGAAGGAAGGAAGGAAGAAAGCAAGGAAACAACGAAGGAGGAAGGAAGGAAGGAAGCAGGAAAGAAGAAGGGCGAGAAAGAAGGAAGGAAGGAAGGAAGAAAGCAAGGAGACAAGGAAGGAAGAAAGGAAGGAAGGAAGGAAAGGAAGCAAGGAAGCAAGGAAGAAAAATCGAAGGAAGAAAGGAAAGAAGCAAAGCAAGGAAGGAAGGAAAAAACGAAAGAAGGAAGCAANACGACAACAACAACAACCGCCACAACAACAACAGCAACACTAACCACAGCCACAACCACAACGACAACAACAACAGCAAGGTAGTGTCAGTTTTCCTGACAGGAACTAAGAAAAATCACGCCAAATCCGTCCAAGATGCAAGCTGAATAGTGTTTTTCTTGGTCAAACCAAGCAAAAGAAGCAAAGTCCAAAATGTACGGCAAACGGTTTATTCCCTGGAAAAACGCAAGGTGACGTACTCTTCGCTCGAAGTATTGTAGGTTTTTCTTGGGAAAACCANTATTCCCTGGAAAAACGCAAGGTGACGTACTCTTCGCTCGAAGTATTGTAGGTTTTTCTTGGGAAAACCAAAGACAATCACACGCAGTCCGTGCACGATGGTAAAAAAGACGTTGTCCCTACAAAAACCTAAGATAACGTACGTTTTACGCAAGTTCATGTAGGTCTTCCCGCGGAAAACCAAGGGGAATCACACCAAATCCGTCCAAAATGCAAGAAACCCGAGGGAAAATCAAGGACAAGACTATGTTTTTTCGTAGGAAAACCAAGGAAAATCACGAAAAACTGTGTTTTCCCGAGGGAAAATCAAGGACAAGACTATGTTTTTTCGTAGGAAAANCGTAGGAAAACCAAGGAAAATCACGAAAAACTGTGTTTTCCCGAGGGAAAATCAAGGACAAGACTATGTTTTTTCGTAGGAAAACCAAGGAAAATCACGCCAAATCCGTCCAAAACGTACAAAACGTAAGGAAACCGCTGTTTTCCCTAGGAAAAACCAAGGAAAAGCAAAAAAAAAAAGACAAAAAAAAAGACCCCCCAAAAAAATCCACCCCTGTATAATATTGGGGTCTGTTTGAATCGTAGTTCGTCCCCGAAACCCTGCTCAAACTGTTCAGGTCCTTGACCTTAGTTAGTAGTCTCAGTTACCCGCAGTCCAAAGCACTCTTTTTGTTCGAAACCGGGTTGGTTGTTGTGTCCGGACTCCAGAGCTGCAAGGACGAGGATCCACTTACAGCCCATTGCCGGGCGGTGAATCCGAGGAGGAGGTCCAGGCAGTGTCCGATGACAGCAGTGGAACTGGCAGCGATGGGGAGGTCGAATCTGCTCGTGGCCCAGGTGACCCTGGTACGGTGGAGACTCAGACGGTGCTTCTGCAGCAGGACGTGAACAGAGCAGCGGATGCTCTTAGCTCACCCAGCAAACCGCACAAGTGGATCGAGGAACTTGAGCTGCTGCCCTTGCCGGCCGCGTTTGCGCCACAAGTGCAGTGGTCTTTCGAGCAGTCGCAC
This sequence comes from Symbiodinium sp. clade A Y106, assembly GCA_003297005.1. Lineage (NCBI taxonomy): Eukaryota > Dinophyceae > Suessiales > Symbiodiniaceae > Symbiodinium > Symbiodinium sp. clade A. The sequence goes on along the minus strand of BGNK01001192.1, from coordinate 133,515 downwards.
GGTGAGCCCGCACGAGCCCAGCCGCGAAGCCTGCGGCAAGTTCTGGATCAAGATCTGAGAAGGCAAAGTAACCAGGCTCAGAGTTTTTATCCTGTGCAAACACCACAGTATCCACCTGGAACTTTTGGCGCCATGCTCTCCCAGACGATTGCTCATTCGCCCGGCTCTTCGCAAGGGCTGCAAGGGCCAGTCTGATCATGAGACGGCCCCTTCGCTTTCACCCTTAATCGCGCCGCTCATGTCCTCAATGGCAAAACTGACCTGTGGAGTCGATCCACAGGCTTTGAGGGAAAGCAAAGCGTTCATGTCCCCGGTCTCTAAGCACAAACCGTCAGTACTGAGAAAGGAAACTGCACAAGAAAACCCTGCCAGGAACTGCAGGACTTGGAGGACTACTACTTCAAAGCCGACAAGGACCAGTTGCTTGTCGTACTTATCATGCGGTGCAGATCCGTGGAACTCCACCTTGCACTCCACTCGCAGGATGCCAAGATTACCAAGGCCAGGCAAGATTTGCAAGAGTGCATGGGTTTGAGTACTAGCACACTGCTTCAGTCGGTGATATGCACGGATTGGCCAACTGGGTTTTCAGAGGGAGGCGCGGGAGCCAGGCGTTCCACTCGGCCATGGAGATGTCGGACAAGCTGCTTGCACAGCCTGCAATGTCTCGCCAACAGGCCTGCTGCACATGTAGGCAAGCATTCCCAGGGCCTGAAGAGGGGACTCGTGCTGTGCATTGCAGGACGTCAAGTCAAGAGCGTCCGGGCCCCACGGCCCACACAGACACAGCAGCATGCTCGATGCGGATCGGGCTCTAGCTCTGGATCCCTGCAGACATCCACGGCTGTTGTACTGGAGCCGAAAGTACGAACTACTATGACACTTCCCACTTACCGCCATCACGGCCATGCACCATCGCCCAGAACCATCCGCGACAATGACCACTGCCACCGCGCGTGCACGGCCAACAGCTCACCAGTACTGCTTTTCCTCCCATCGCGACACCTCCACGACGACGCGACGACGACGATCACTTCCTGACGGATGCAACGACTGCTGCTGCTTCCGCTGCCGTGCCGCCATTCGCGATACAATTTGGATTTCCAGAACAGTCAGGCTTAATCAGGCTTCTTTCGATTTGTGATTCTTGCGTGCTGCATCTTATGCTTTTCAGTTTGGAACCTGAGTGTTCCGCCCGAAATTTGTGATTGAGCGCGTGTCGTGCAGGAGGGATCGCAGGATTCTGTCGACTAGCCTGAGTCTTCATCTTTAATACATTGAAGCATCAGCTTCGGGAAACCGGCAGCGAAAGGGAACTTGGAATCACTTATGTAGTATTCAGGCAGACGGAGAGGGCGGGTTTAGAGCAAGTGCATGGCGAGCAATGAGGAATCCGACAGGTGCACCAACAGATCCAGGAACTTCATCACATCTCGATGCTTTCTCAAAGCGATGGAGTGTGAGTGTCGAAAGCGATGGGGCTCATATCTCCTGACTTCCAAGACTTCCTGTCCTTCACCCTGGCCGTGTCGAAGGATGTGATGTTACACTGCTCACACGCACGGATTGTCGAACCTGTTGTGCAAAGGTCACGGTTTCGGAATCAGAGTGCAGCGATTTAGCGCTTATGGCCTTCAGCGCCATAGCTATAGCCTGCAGCTTGAAGCAAGACCAATGAATAAACACCGGACGCTCTCGCGGCACGAGGCTTTACCTCAAAGGCCGCACGGCATCGTTTATGCCCGGGGACCAAGTTGTCTGAACCTCCGCCACGGCTGTTGATTTTTTCTTCTGAGGGTTTGGGGGGTGTCGGATTTTGGCGCGTTCGGATGGCTTTCTTGGTAGCTGAGGGCTCGTCTTTTGATGCTGTCAGGGGCAGTTTTTCTGCTTGATTCGTGCTCGACTCTCTTGTGCCTTCGGACCATTCAGGAAGTCTGGCGTGAAGTGGCCCCAGGCTTTGGGAGTGTTTCGGGCTGCGTCCTGGGTTTTTTCATGGAAACTCAGGGATTGGGAATCCATACTGGCAGTATCTCTTGAAAGGCCCTAAACCCTGGCCCCACTTTTGGAATCCTATCCCACGTACCAATCTAGCAGCAAATGCAGCCCCCCAAACCAAGCAGCAAGTGCACAGGCTTGGAGCTCAGAGTGATTGTGCTGCCAAAAACACCAAGCAGCAGCTTATCGCGGGGACACTTGTCACACCAGCATCGTTGACATGGGCATGCACACCCAGGACCTTAACGTTGCCGTGCTTCAAGTTGAAGTCCTGAAGAGATGTGATAGAACTAGAATAACTAGAAGTAATGGACTATCACTCAATGACAAGAGATAACAACGTCCTTGTGAGTAGACGGGCTGAAAGACCATGGTGATCCTTCGGAGGGCTTTACTTTCACTGGTCATTGTTGTTCTTGAAGCACAGGGACGGCCAGAGCTTCCTCTCAAGGCGAAGCATAAGCCCCAACTCCTACCCTTGTGGTGCGCGCCGCCATCATCTGCCGGGTTTGAAGTTCGTCTCAGGCCTGGCCAGGAGCGCTTTGCGGAGGATCGGACGGGTGCTTCTGTTCCTGCTCTTGAGCTTTGCTTTGCGCTTCAAAGCGGCCCCTAACTCACAACCCAATGCGGGTGGAAGTTCCCTGTCAGTTTCTGATTTAGATATCATCTCTTATTGGTCTTGTGCGAACATATCCCAAACCCTGAAGACTTTGCCTTCCGACACGAACCAACGTCGCCTGCAGAGTCTCTGTGCGAGTGTGCGTGTCGACATATTCGAAAGTCGCAAGGGCACCGACCAAGCAGACCTACAGAGTCAGCCTTCGGGCTAGCCATGCGTGACCACAGCCCCCGCCTTCTGCGGGGGCTTACGGAGTCAAGGTTTACGTCTTAGGGCCTTAGGGCACCACCTTCTGCGGCCTCTATTTAATGTACTCGTAGGGCTTATGGGGTTGAGGGTAGCTCGCCCGGTACAGGCGGACTTGCGGTGTGAATAGAGTTCATTCAGTTCATTAGCCTTGCATAGCTGATAGCTATCACAGCGCCAAATCCCAAACCCCATTCAGCAATCCCTCCGGTTGTTGTTTGTTGCGTGATGAGGGGGGCGAAGCCTTAACCGGTGTTTGGGATGTTTTGCTGCAGTATCGGTGTTCGCTTCAAAGCTTTGTCGCAATTCGCTACGACGAGGCCGCTTTAGCTGACCAGAAAAAAGAGTTGCATGTCAGAAACAGGGGACCCCTCGATGCTGACCCAAAATAGGGAGCTCCGGGCTTTCTGAACCCAGGAGCACCTCTCCAAGGCGTTGAAGCCTGGATCACAGCCAGCGCTGCTTGAGCTCCGGGGCTCTTGCTAAGGTAGTATAGGGGCCTTAATAGATACCTACACTATTTTGGGGGTTCCTTCTTCTTCCTATTATTTTTATTATTTTATATTTGTAGTGTAATGGGCACCAAAAACCCTATTCCAAGAATTAAGGCCCCTACAGGACGCCGAGGCTTCGGGCCGAGGGCCTAGATCTCAGGGCTCCGATATCTTGTTAAGTGCGGGGAGCTCAGAGTATCGAGACCCTGCAGAGTGCGGCTGGCAAGCAATGCTCCCAGACGACTCAGACTCTCAGTCCGGATTTCGTTGGGTGGCCGACCGTGGAAGTTGCACCACACTGTGTGTCGGGCTCATCAGGCCCGGGAGTGCTCGCCGGAAACAAGCTTAGCTCCGAAACCCACAAGCCGTAAACAGCCAAACGAAGTGCACCACGAAGCGGAGCCGCAAGACAGGGTGCCTTTCCCCAGTACGAACGACACCCAGGAATCAAGAAGCAGAGCGCTCGAAGTGGAACTAGCCCAAGGCTCGATCCCCTCCTGTTGGATGCCTGGAATGCCTTGGGGGAGGCTGGCCAAGCCTGACGGCAGTTTGGGGCTTTCGCGGTGACTTCTAACGACCGATGATGGCCATGATGAGAGCGACGCCGACAGTGGTGATGACTTCGATCACGATGGCAGATCAGGTTAGGACCCCACCCGCTATCTGCGCGGTTAGGAAACGAACTACTTGTAGGATCGAATGTTCCAGTTCCCAAAAGGAAGGCAGTGCCCGAGTTGCGAGAGCGCAACGGAAGGCAGTCAAGGCATTCCGTAAACCCTCGTGTGGGCCCGGGTCAGGTCTATTGGAACTTGCAGGAAATCTCGCAGGCCAGGCCTCGGCTGCTTTCTTTGCGAGTGGGATGCGATCCAAGTTTTGAGGGCTGGGGCGCCTGGCGCATCCATGCATTCTGCTACTTTGGCCGTTCGGTGCAGTGCTGCCGGACGGTGGTGTGCACATCCCGAAGACATAAGAGATCTGTACATGCATATCGTCAAAATCAAGATGCACTGGCTCAGGCATTAGGGCCGTAACATGCGCACCTACCTGAAAGGGTCACCATTTGCTGCCGTGGGACTTCGGGTTTGGACTCTGCCGTAATTCTGCTTAGCCGCTTAGCCCTCAACGTCTACGTGCTATAAACCTCACCCAGGTCTATACAATATAACCGTAGCTTTTGACTTTAGCGAGTGTTTTGTCAGCTGGTTTCTGGTGACTCTGTTTGTTCTGAGTCAGGGGCTGTGCAGAAGACTGGTCACACATAAACGAGCAGGACGCATGGAGCCGCAGGGCATGGGGCTGCCAGCCAATCCTAAAGCGTTGAAACTAACAGGCCAGTGGATCAATGTAGATCAAGTTATTTCCTGCCCTCTGCAGCGAGTTTGTTTAAGTTGCAAGCGTCTCGGAACTGTTTTGTGGTGATGTCGTCTCCGAAACATTGCCTGTGCCATTCGACATGCAAGCCAAGAAGCCACCAGAAAATCGAGAAACTGGTCCCTTTGTGTAGCAGGGCATTGAACTGAATCAAAAACCGCACAATGTATATATGACCAAATGCATCAATGAAGCAAAGCTTCCTCACGTGGACGTGAACCAGCTTTGATGTCTTCCGGACCGCATGGTCTCAGTCTGGGCGAGGAGGCTGCTTTAAGCATTGAAACCTTGAAACTGCCTCTTGCACACAAACACAGCCAGAAAACAAGAGAAGTATCCCCCCACGCGCTCAACGAGAGCAACCAAAGGCACAGCCCAGTGCAAGAGCTGGCGAGCCACCTATGGAACACTTGTAACCCTTGTAGAGCCCGGCAAAACCCGTTGCAGGATAGGCTTGAACGTAGTGTAGGGGCCTTAATAATTGGAATAGGCTTTGGGGGTATACTACTTTTAAAATACTATAACTACAATGAGGAATCCCCCAAAACTCTATTATTGTGGCCCCCCCCCATGGCCCTTGGCAGGCGAAGCACTGCTTCGAGCAGGCACTGGAGCTATGTGAGCCAAACCCCGTCTCAGCCCTAATGACGACAAGCAGCTCAATGTCACTGTTTGGGGCCAAGCCTCTACCCTTAAAACTGAGAGAAAGTGTATAAGAGATACGAGGGTGTACAGTGTCGGGGTATGTAGGCCGTAGTTCATAGGACTTCATGTCCAGTTGCGGTCTTCGGCATGGGCATCGAGCCAGTTGCTTGTGCAGTTTGCGATCCTTGTTGTGGACGGAGTCGGTGGGTTTCCATGCTGGGCACTAAGGTTTCTCTGCGCAACCTATCGATGACGCTGAGGGCTCTCGACAGTCCGAATCCTACTTTGTGAGTTGGCACTTGCAAACCGCAGGCCTCATTGGCTGGACTGTCTTGCTTGAGGGGTTGCGGCGGGTCTACTTCCGCCACCAGTCACTTTGCTGCCATTGGCCCAAGCAAGATGCGAAGTTTGTGGCTTGGACAGCATGCAACTGCCAAGAACTCAAGAACTTCTATACGGCAGCCCACCAACCCAGTCTCAGAACAGACAGAGGTCACTTTAGGTGTTTGCGCGACATCGTGGGCGGGGGATGGCCATGCGGTGTCGGCATCGCCTCAAGTGATGGTGCTGCAGCTGCTCTCTTTGAGCGGCGAAGCTTTGCCTGCTGCTTGGCAGATCATGTCCCGCATTCTCGCAGGAAGGGAGGGAGTCGACCGACTCCCGCGGTAGCCCCCGATAGCCAAACTCCAGCTCAAAGCCCAATCTGCCAAAGCCATCTAAGCCATGTTCGCAACTCTCAGGAGCAAGAAGCGACGCGCTCATACAGAGATTTCAAAATGTCTATGCCAGATGAAGAGAATAACCACAAGGTATCAACACCAAACAGAACACCAAAAGAAGAAACACAACACGAATGTGCACCACAGCCGTCCCTAAGGTCGATCTGGAAGATGCCTCGACCGTGAAGGACGTCCGGAAAGCAGCCGCCGACATCATGGGCTGCGAGAAGTCCTGCGTACTTCTTGCTACTTCCCGCAAGTCCCCAAACTCTAAAGCCCGAGAGCATGAGCCCCGAAGCCCTTTTTTATAGTGGTGGGAAGAGAGAGCAATACTACTCCATGATATCCTCAGATTCTCAATTATGACTAGAGATGTATGTTCTATTCTAGTTATGAAAAGCCTATGCATGACATGCTTAGGGCATCAGTCCTTTCGCTTTGCTGTGTTTCTTCCCACATGGCTAGGTTGCGGGTTGGGGTTGGGTTGTTGCTTCGGTGCGTTGAGGGGTTCGGGTTGTCTTCAATCTGATTCTCCGACGACGTAGCTGTCTTTGAGAGCAGCAGCGGAGTGTTCGTTTGAGTGCCGCATCTGCGACGAAGCCCTAATGCCCTAAACCCTCCCTGCCTAGCGACTGGTTCAGCAATGCAGGAGATGCTGAGGTCATGGGCCTGTTTTGGGATGTTCTGTGCCATTTTAGTGGTCCTTCCCACTCTAGTCCCTCCATAAGTATAGTAGAGTCTAGTAACTCTAGTATAATCATCTACCCCAAAACGTTCTAATCATTAAGGCTCCCTTTATCAGGGCTCCTTAGGATGCCAATTCTCTGCGGGCTCTTGGCAGCCCGGTGCCAACCACTTCCCAGCTGCATCACGTCATACATTACAGCGGGCATCACATCATACACTACGGAGGGTTTTTTCAGGGTTTAGCATTGACGGTTGAGAATAAAGCTTCCGGTTAAAAGGGTTGACGTGAAAACACGCGTGGTGCAAGAACAAACATGAAAGGCATGAAAGGTGGCACGTGGCATGAATTGTCTACCACTTCGCCATTTTGGCGAAAGCCTGCCCGGCAAATCAGTTTGTGTGTCCGGCAGGCGCAACAGGAATGTTGCCGGGTGCAGTTGAACTCCAGCAACTTACGAGCCTTGAGAACATTGTTCAGTGGGCTGGTCTGGATGAAACTGTGTGGCGGGTGGTGAGCAATCACCTGGGCAGCGTTCCTAGCATTCGAGTGATGTCTGGCATGCCTCTTGCCACTGTTCGCTATGCCTTCAATAGCCTGCGAATATCCACAACCTCAGGTGAACGCTCCTTGACACCTGTTGAGGCCATTCAGGTTGGATTGGTGTGGCGAGTTTCAAGGCAGGCTATGGGATTGGAGGACATTGATCCGATGGCAGATCCTGCTGCGACCCCGACAACCACGGGGGTAGCATCTGCTGGGTCTTCAGCTAAGAAGGTTAAGACCAGCTCGGTGCTTGATCAATTGGATGAGTCGGAAATTGAACTCTTGTCAAAGGCCCAGTTGGATGAGGCGTTCAATAATTACCAGGACATCACGGGTGCGGAGCCAATGCCGGATGCAGAACCGACTCCCGAACAGATTGCTGCAACTCATGCTAAAGTGATTGTTCGCGGAGAAGCGCCCTACGCGGACTTCTCAGTTCTCACTCCGTTTGGACGGAGGGTTCAGAAACAGATGAAGGCCAGGGCTTTCCAGCTTCAGCAAGATGGAACGTTCAAGGCACTAGACATCCCTGGACCCCCGTCTTTCGAAGCATGGACGGCTTGCTGGGCAGTCTACAGAACCTGTTTGCTCATGCTCAGGCACCCAGACAGGTCCACCTCCCCTCCTTCTTCTAAGCTGGTTGCCACGTCCGCATGTTTGGATGAATACTTCAAACGCATATCGAAGCTCAATGCCGATTACCCTGAGTGTTGGCATCTTCTCATGCAGGCTGAGGATAAGGTCAGAGCTGAAATGTTTGAACGTTTTCGCAGACAGCTGTCCAAAGCCTACATCGAGGGTCGTTTGCCTATGGGAATTACCTTTGACGCGAAGGCTCCGTGGACGGGAGTGTTCGTGTTTGCTGCGCGGAACTGGGAGTATTGGCATGAGCATGTGACCAAGCCTGCGCAGGATTTTCTTGCTAGAGGAGGGAAACTTATGTCTGCAGACAAGGCGGCGCGGGTGAATGTTCCATTTTCGGCGCAGGAGGCGGTAGACAATGCAATGGGGCATAGTCCACTGGGCACGTCATCAGGGTCCAAGGTATCTGCACCGTTCGAGGGGAACTCCCGAAATGCCAAAAGACGGCGGCGGGAGAGAGAGAGGAAGGAATCGGAGAAGGTTCAACTACCTCCGAAGAAGCCAAACCCTGTGCCAAATCCGCCGGCTAACATTCATCCTCGGAAGGTGAATGGCTTGTTTGTGACAACGCATGATGGAATAGAGATTTGTTACGCATTCTCCAAAGGGGACGGCTCGGAGTGCGCATGCGAGGAGCCTTGCAAGAACAGGAGGGCTCATTGCTGTCAGATCTGTCTCGAACAGCCTCTGCCCTCAGAAAGGCGAGGGCAAGGGCAACAAAGGAACTGGAAAGCGCAAGTGAGAACCCAATGCAGCTGCGGGCGGCTCCGAGGAAGTGCCGGTGATCGCGACGTCTGGGATGGCTCCATCTCCGACTTCGCGGGAGTTCACTTTCTTGGAGTTGTTTGCCGGCTGGGCGGGGTTCTCAGGTGCTGTGGAAAGGGTCAATGCTGGGTCAGTGCTTGTGTTGGAACCGTTAGAGGAATACTATGGTTGGGATGTGCTTTCAGAAAGCGGCTTTGATCAAGCGAAGGCTGCAGTTCTGGAGGCGAGTCATGTACATATTGCGTTCCCCTGCCACTCCTTCACTCGGGCCAGACGCTCGGATCAGCATGGTGCTGTGGAACAGGTGCGGTCCGATAAGCATCCCGAGGGTTGGGGACATCCAGTGGCAGAGAAAGGCAACGCAATCCTGGTTAAAGCGGTTGCGCTAGCCTGGATTGCGCTTGATAATGGCGCGACTGTGTCCCTGGAGAATCCATGGTCGTCTTTCGCTTGGGAGCTCAAGTTGATGAAGAGGCTCATGAAGAAGCTTGGACGTCAACCATTAGAGTTGCATCAGTGTGCCTATGGTGCGGAAACCCAGAAGCCGACTGGCATACTTACAAATGCACCTTGGATGGAGGGCGTCGTCAAACATTGCACGGACGTTCGTGAGCATTATCATCGGCCTGGCGGGTTGACGGGAAAAGTTTGGGATCCCAGGACAAATGAAATGATTTGGCGAACCTCACGAGCTGCGGAGTATCCCGCGGGTTTGTGCATGGCTTGGGCCAAATCCTTGCAGCAGTGGTTAGCCTCAGATGCCGGGAGGAAAGACCGTGAACGCCACACCTTCGTTCGAGTGGGCGCGCACGGCAATGTGCTAGTTCGGGCTAGCCTGAAGCGATCTCTGGAAACAGGCGTCACCATAGCTGCAACTGAGCCACGCGATGTGGTGAAGGAAGCCAGCAAGGCCGAAACCCGGGAGCGCCAGAATGCGGAGTGTGTAGGTGGTCTTAGAGATCCTCGTCGTGCAGTGGCCAGGTCTTCAAAATTGAGAAAAGTTGGCATGAAGCTCCGAATGTGTCTGGACTCGTGTTTGGACGATCGGATAATGCAGGGCTTGGAAAATTCCACGGGGAGCTGTCCTTTGAGGAGAGTCTCATTGCTGAAGGTCGGGGTAAGCTGGCTTCGGCATTCCAGGCGAGTGTAAAGAATGGGGGTGGATATCAAGACGATCTCATCCAGAAAATTTTGGAGGAGGCCCAGGATCCGGATGCACAGGTTGTGCCAAAGTGGATGCGTGAGGGCTTCCCTTTAGGAATCACACGCACCATTGAGAACACAGGCGTGTTCCCTCGCACAGATGAAGTGTCTGCATCCATTAATGCGTCTCAGGTGACCGGCGCTCTTCTTGAAGATTGGGATGGCACCGCCACGAACTATAGCTCGTTTGTGGATGCAGGGCCCAAGGCTGAATCTGAACTCGATCGTCTGGTGACTGAAGGGAGAGCCACCTTGGTTACAGATTGGCACGAGGTCGTGAGAGCCGTGGGGCCCAAGGCCAAGCTAACCAAGCTTGCATGCATCATAAAGGTGAAGGGCGACCTTGCAAAGGTTCGTTTAGTAGTTGACATGCGCCGTAGCGGAATCAATGGGATGATGCAGCTCTTTGAGAGAGTCGTGCTGCCAAGAGTTTCGGATGTCGCAGAGTCATTACGTCATGTCTTTCAGGATCCTCGGAACTTCGATAAGGATCTGGAGTTTATGATTGCAGACTTTTCTGATGCATTCCTCACGTTGAAGCTGCACCCAGACGAACGACAGTGGGTCGTCATTAAGGGCCCCAAGGGTTTCTATTTGGTCCATGCCGTCTGCTTCGGATTAGCTTGCGGTCCTGTGTTATGGGGTCGCGTCGCGGCAGTCGCGATGAGGCTCGGGCAGGCTGCAACTCATGACACTGAGGGTCGTAGTCAGTGTTATGTCGATGATCCGTTGTTGTTGGCTTTGGGGAAAACGTCTAGGGAACGCAGCAGAATTTTCGCCAGGTTTGTTTTGGTGTGGACATGCTTGGGATACAGTGTCGCATGGCATAAGATTTCTCGGGGCGCTGCGTTGCAGTGGATCGGTGTGTCGTTGACGCTGCACTCGTCAGAACGCAGGCTGATTGTTGAGCTTGCTTCTGATAAGGTGGGCAAATTGTTGGATGCATTTGCCGAGATTAAAGCTGCGAAGGGTATGATTTCCACTGCGCGCTTGCGACATCTTGCAGGTCTGCTCAGTTGGATTTCCAACCTGGTGCCCAGTGCCAGACCGTGGACCTCAATGGTTTGGGCAGCCGTGCATTCAGGGGAAGGGTCACAGCGGTCACGCAAAGCCGACACGCGTCAGCGTAAGGGGCTGACGTATGTGAAACAGGTGTTGCATGCTGTGACGTGGCTTGAGTCCATGGTTCGAGCCTCATCTGAGGGTGCTCGGACGTTGGAATCGAGCGGGATTCCCCCCATGAAACATGTGTATGACTTTAATGCCGAGCCCCCAGTGTTCCTCATTCAAACCGACGCATGCCCGGAAGGGGTGGGGGCAGTCTTGTTTGCAGGTGGCAAAATCGCTACATGGTTTAGCGAGCCCTTGTGACAAATGAAGACATGCTGGTGCTGGGAGGGGGGGCCAGAGTAGGCGACCCTGCCTATCAAACCGAATTTGAAATGTATTGTGTTATCTTGGCAGTGCGAGCTTTCGCCCCACACTTTAAAGGGCAGCACATTCGCTTCTTTCTCCAAACCGACAACAATGCAACCCTTCGTGCCGCACTTGATTTAAAGAGCAAGAGCCCGCTCCTGACATTTCTGGCTTCGGAACTTGTTGTTACCCTGACTGCATTCAACATCGCGCCTCTGTGGGGACGGCACCTCCCGGGGATCTTAAATGACCTGGCCGATGCCCTGAGTCGGAATCAGGTGCCGGCTGTGATACAAGGGTCCCCCAGGTGTCGCGTTCCTGCCCGGGCCAGGGAACAGTTCCGGGTCTTGCCATCTGCCGTGGAGTAGCTCGAGGGCTGAAGGGATTGCATGATTCAACCCGTATGTGGTGACAAAAGCGTCTGCACGAGTCTTGCATCGTTGGTGCTGGCATGCTTTCTTGTTGTTTGTATGTTCCGCAGCTGTTTCCTCATGTCTGTTGCCCATGTTAAGCGTCGCGAACATAGTTCAAGAGGGCTGAAAGTAAATGTATGCGACGCCAGAGCAGTCCTAGCGAAGGCTGGAGACAAATGGGTTGCCCGAACGGCCTCGACAAGTACAGGACCGTCTGTGGGCACGTTGCCCGAGGCGTCAGTGTGCACGTTGCCCGAGGCTCGGCCTGTGCCGAGTCTTGTGTTGTTTGGCCCAGTTGAGGGGAGCGTGTCGGACAGTCCGGGGGAACAATGTGTACTGCCATTCGCCATGCATTTCCCGCCAACTGGAGAGACAGTTCAACTGCCTGCGAAAGACGACGGCGAGAGCGGTCAGTCAGAGATGTTGGATGTTATCAAACCGTGCGACGTGAAGTCAGCTGGTCCGGATGCGACGAACCGCTTTAGCGTCTGTGGGCTTGTGAGGAAGCGCGGGGATGCGCCATTGGCTCCTCCAGCTGGCGGCACCAAGAAGGCGCGGGGATCGCTGACCGCAGCACTGGAAATTGCAAGAGACGATGAAGCTGTTGCCAAGGCTGTTCAAGATTTTGACGACCTGACGTATGCAATTGGCACCGACAAGTCCAAGAAGTCTCACTGGAACACGTGGCAGGCTGTTGCTGAAGCGAGAGGCAACACTGCACTGCCGATGACGAGTAGTTCAATCAGGGAGGTCTCAGGGATCCTTCGGGCTAGCGGTTACAGATCTGGATATGCCTACGCTCTTGAGGCCAAGCAACAACATATGCGAGCTGGTTATGCGTGGACAGATCAGCTGGATGTGAGCCTACAAGATGCTAAGCGCGCTCTGCAAAGAGGGCTGGGACCCAGCTCAAAGTCCGAGGAGGTGAAGCTGGAATGGTGGGAAACTCTCTGGAAAGTGCGCGCGGATAGATCTTCTCAGAGGCCATGCTGGCTGGCCTTTGGGAGGGCCAACAGCGTGGGCATTTGAGACCATGTTTGTGCTGAGAGAAGTCGAGCTTTCTACGCTTACGATGGGGCCGGAATCCATACAGGTGGACCCGACTGAGCGGAGGATTACGTTAGGGCTCTCAGTGTCCAAAGCGGATCCGAAAGCAAGGGGTTGTCGCAGAACTCTGGATTGCACCTGCAGAGGAACTTTCACGCTTGCCTGCGCATACTGCTTGGGAATCTCTCTCATTTCAGTGCAAGAGAAAAGGCTCACAATATGAACATCACTGACCCCCGATGCTGGGAGGCGCCACTCATTGGAACAGTTGCAGATCCTTGGATGTTTGCGGAAAAGGAGGCAGTTATCGAGGCTGCGCAGTGGGACGTCCGGGAGCTGCTCAGACTCAGCCCAGACCTAGAACTTAAGCTGGACCCAGACGGCGTGACTGGGCACTTTATGCGCAGGTCTGGAGTGAAGAGGTTGGCGCGATCTGGAGTGCCTGTGGAGATCATCCAGTTCATGTCCAGGCACAGTAGTCAGGCGGTGTTTGGGTACATTGAAGGCGCTATGGAAGAGTGCCCTCAAAGACATGAGATGCTAGCCAAATACCTTGCAAACAAGTCTGAGCTAGATATGATGCGGGAGCAGTTCTCGGCGCTGGACAAACGAGTGGCCAAAGTAGAAGCGTCTAGCTCACAAGCGGCTGGAGATCACGCAGTGCAGGTTTTTGCGCAGAACGGTGTGGAGCCACAGATGTTGAAGGCGGAAATTCAGAAGATCCTTCGTCCTCCTGCAGTGCTCAATCAGAGTACGGGCAAGGTCCACTCCACCCGAGGCTGTGTGTTCAGAGGGTCTCCAGCGTCGTGGACTACGGCGTGTGGATGGCCGTGGGTCGTGGCGTCATGCCCCACGGTGGAGTTGGATCAAGAGCAGCTTGAAAGTAAAGATTGGTCGTTCTGCGAGAAGTGCCTATGGGATTAGGAAGATTCGACATAATGTCAAGCAGGCATGGCGGAAACAAGTGAGTGGACCGTTGCGTTTACTCATCGGCTTTTGAGCGCAATATGTGCAGTATGAGTTCGGTGAGTGCTGAGCCCGTGGGCCATGTTGAGGTCCGAGGGACAGGCTGGCGAACGAAGCGAAGCACGAGATCACCACAAATGCACGGCCATAAGATTCATGAACGCGTTTCCGCCATTCTGGGAGCATACAAAATAAGGNTGGCGAACGAAGCGAAGCACGAGATCACCACAAATGCACGGCCATAAGATTCATGAACGCGTTTCCGCCATTCTGGGAGCATACAAAATAAGGGAGGTTGGGTGGGGGAATCACATGCCCGGCGCATGTTTGTTGTGAAAACACGTGTGGTGCAAGAACAAACATGAAAGGCATGAAAGGTGGCACGTGGCATGAATTGTCTACCACGTGGCCATTTTGGCGAAAGCCTGCCCGGCAAATCAGTTTGTGCCCACCCGCCCAACCCAGAGAGGACCGTTGCGGTTACTCATCGGCTTTTGAGCGCAATATGTGCAGTATGAGTTCGGTGAGTGGACCGTTGCGTTTACTCATCGGCTTTTGAGCGCAATATGTGCAGTATGAGTTCGGTGAGTGCTGAGCCCGTGAGCCATGTTGAGGTCCGAGGGACAGGCTGGCGAACGAAGCGAAGCACGAGATCACCACAAATGCACGGCCATAAGATTCATGAACGCGTTTCCGCCATTCTGGGAGCATACAAAATAAGGNTGGCGAACGAAGCGAAGCACGAGATCACCACAAATGCACGGCCATAAGATTCATGAACGCGTTTCCGCCATTCTGGGAGCATACAAAATAAGGGAGGTTGGGTGGGGGAATCACATGCCTGGCGCATGTTTGTTGTTGTGGATCTGTCCAAGCCTTGTTTCAGCTCTCTTGGACTTCGGCAAGACAGGTGAGGAAGCCTGAATCGACGAGCCGTGCTTATCTATCTGAAGTTTCGTGCAGGCACAGGCGATGGTTTAGTGACCTGGGTGGCATGGCATCAGCATGAAACCCCTGGTTCATTTCTGGCTTCCAGCCGTTCTCATGATGCATGAAGCTGAGGTTGCATCTGGCGGCACCGATTGCCTGCCTGACTCGCAGCTGTTGCAATCACTCAAATGCACGTCGCTGAAGCTTGGGGCAAGTTACATGCAATGAAGGCGGTCCCAGCCAAGGTGCAATTGCACTTGGCAGACTTCAGGCCTCTGCACAAAGTGTTCGACCGAGGACTGTCATAAATCAATCTTTCGATCCATCGCTGTTGAGCTGCCCAGCGTCAATTCAGCGGGGAGGAGTCGAAGTTTGAAGCGCAGCGTAGTAGCATAGGCAGCGTAGGCATAGGCTTACATGCAACGGCGGGCGAGCACTTTGTTCTATCCGACATTCCTACATTTGACATCCTGCAAGCCAGCTCAGGATTGGATGAACAGGAATCCAAAAGGCACCGCCGGTCTGCAAATGCAATGACATGAAACACGAGCCATTGGCAGGGGCACACCATTCCCCATCGTCCTTCTCAGCCATGGGCCTTTATTCGTCGTACAGTCATGATCATCATTGTCACTTGTATCAGTATCGAAGATCTTGTTGACCGTCATAAGTCATAAGGCTATAAGCCCATAGGCTGTTATGCTATCGACTCGTCGTGTTTCTTTTTTGCTTGCTTCTTGTCAGCACCACCGTCACGTCGTCATTGTCGTCATCCTGATCATTCTTCTCTTCCCTCTCCTGCTCTTCTCGGGCGGTGCAGCGAAGAGACGTCCTTGTACTGGCAGGAAGGCCAACGACTATTCCACGACTTTCTTTAAGACAACGAAACTGCTGTATGACGGCTCCTGGGCATCATCAGATACCGCAGCATGCCATACCAGGCTATACCAGGCTGCTACAGTCGTAGCCCTATCCGGTTAGTCTCACCCCAAGTCCGCAAAAGCCACTGAGAAGCTCAGATAAAGTCATTTGGGAACGCTCCGACCGGCAGTTTTGCGACGACGGGGGCTTCAGAGGCCGAACACAGGGTGTAGGATGTTGGGAACCGGGGATAGGCCTTTAGGCTTTAGGAGCGGTCACACGAGTTGACTTCTTTCTGCTAAATGTGGCACACGGGCTTTTTGGTTTGGGGTCTTTAAGCATTTTGGTCCTGGTGTGGTTTTGTGGGGGTTTAGGAGTTGATATTTTTTTGGGCTCCCTCGGCAACTACCACTACGAGGGGCTGAATGGGGATCCTACAGGTCGGAGGCGATTCGGGTTTAGGGTGACCCTAAGTTGAGGAGTGTTGGCTGGCACACAATCCAAGCCCATGCTGAACAGGGTTTAGGGTTACTCTGCTCGTTTCAGACGTGATCCTGAGCCTTACTTTGGAGTTAGGGTGTCGAGAGGCTATGATGTCAGAACCCAGCCTGTAGTCTGGGTCCAAGTTTAAATTGTCCGCGGGAGGTCGAACACACGACGTCTATCTCTCGGAATGTCGCAAGCTTCTGTTCTGCCGTGCAGGCTCTTTTGCTGACGCAGGGTTTGGGATTTGCAGGGATTGGCAGCAAGGCCTACGGGATGATCATTACTGCAGCTCCCAGGGCTGTCCAAGAGTGTGGAGTGAGCGCCGGAAGTTGAAAACCCCTTGCCAAGTCCGTTAGCATGGTATATCGATCCGTGGCCATGAATGCAAGGAATCTTGCGGAGAAGTGGGGTGCCGGAGTACGAGCCTCCAGTGCCTGGGCTTGCGAGGTGTAGTATTGAAGCTTATAGGGCCTGAATAATCCTTAAGGGTTCCTTTAAAGGGGTTTATAAGGGATGTATAAGGGTACTATAATGTATATGTGTCGAATGGACCCGATCCACAGAAGGTAGTAGGTACCGTTTTCGGGTCCTGGCCCCTCGTTTGCTTGCATATCTGACAGAGCTCCCTGGAGTCCTTGAGCCAGTCTGTGAAATGTTGCTCGAAATTACGGTTCCTGTCACGGCGTCTAATTTCGCATGGGGTCACAATTCAGAAAGTTCCGTTGCCTCCACAGAGCCCAGGAACCCATACACGTCCAACAGCTCCTTCGCAAGAAGGGCCTGCGATGAATGTCCATGCTGGGCCTCCTCGGCGTCTGCCGCGAATGTCTCTGAGTCCTCTTAGAAGGGCACCGTAAGGCCGCGGCTTAGTCGGGAATGCAGAAATGTCATGGCAGTACAGAGGACATCGAAACATAAATAGCAGCCTGTGCATCACAGTATTAGAAGTTGTGTGTAGATGCGAAAGGAAGGGCCTAATGAGAGGCATACTGCTACTACTACTACGACGACGACGACGGCTGCTACTACTACGACCACGACTGCGGCTACGCCTAGCACGACCACCACGACTACCACTATTACACTACTACCATTACCACTACTTCTTCTTCTTTGACAACGACCAGCTACTGCTGCGACAACTGCGACAGTGGCTCGTACTAATAGTGGCAGGCACACTGCTAAGATTGTTCGCTCATAGTACTGTGTGAGCTTTCAGTATATACAGGGGTTCAACTTCGTGGCTTCGGCCGCAGGCCATGGCACTCACGACAGCAAATAGTCTGAAGTTGTTTGCTCGACAGCATGCAGCTCAAAAAGGCGTCCCTTGGCTGCAGGTTCATGGCGAAACCGTGCGAAGCCGCAGTGCACTTGAACGCTTCTCTGCTTGGCTGAGATCCATATCAAGAAGGTGGTCGAGAAGATCCTGTGAAGGACTGGGACTGCACATGGGACGGAAGCTAGCAGCTAGCAAAGGATCGGCGTGCGGAATGACCCTGGTGGCCTCATTTCTCCGCTTGCATCTTTCAAGTGCAGCAGGCCGCGGCACGCCGGGAGAACTATGCAAGGGCAGCGAGCTTACAGGGACTTGGATTGCACGCCTTTGGCACATGCGGCTTGGAGAAGTAATTCATTAGCTTCTTCAAAGAAATCTAGTGGCACCTCTCAAGACTTCAAAAAGCCATAGACAGACCATCATACTGTGGAAGTCGGAATAGTTGCCGATAGCATCCCCTTGACAACTATAATGTGATGGACCCCAAAACCATAGTCTAGGTGGCACTTCGGGAAACTTCAACATTTCCCTTCTGGTTCCTAGAGAGGTACCTACCTATTCCAATATACGTTTTAAGGGCCCCAAAACTAGAACCCAGTAGTACATAGTCTAATCATCAATGCTCCTGAGCCCTCCATTGTCTGTGTGGGTTTAGGGTTTAGGGTTCAGGGTTTAGGGTGGGTTTAGGGTTTAGGGTTTAGGGTAGGTTCAGGGTTTAGGGTTTAGGGTGGGTTTAGGGTTTAGGGTCTTGCTGACCACAAAAGGCCCTGGAGAAGGCGAAGGAAGCTGTGGCTCTGTCACCCTCGGATCCTCTGAACTGGGAGACGCGCCTTGGCGCTGGCCGATTCGAGTTTTTTTGCTTAGCGTTTATAGATATAGTAGTCGTAGCCGTCGTAGTACTGATAGTCGTGATAACAAACGTAAGAACAATATAATGTCATGTCACATAATCTAAGAGGGCTCAGGGAGTCTACCCATGATGAAGAGAGGTCGCAATCTTCTGAGAAAATGCTGCAGGAATGCATGCACGTTTCCTATCAATTACGGAGGAATCCGGCAGATAATTCAGGAACTGGCAAGTTTGACCGTTTCAGCAATTCTGCCCAGACGGGCCCCTTGTCTCCCTGTGGTTCAGAAAGCTACCTGGCAAACACCGGTAGCGACACCAATAAAGAATAGTAGCTGCGGCAAAGACTTGAATGGTAATGCAGACACCGTCCCCTGCACTGGTTGTGAAGGTAACCAGATCGGTGTTCGGTCCCGCAGTCGTGATCACTAAGTCTTCCTCCGGGAAGAGAGAGGGTGACGCTTTGGTTGCTTTGGTGACTTCTTTGTCAAAAATAGGTGTTGTGCATTTAGTTAGTTCTAGTGCTGACGGCGGTCAGGCTCATTGTAGCAGCATGCACATATTTGAGATGTCTTGCACCGTTGGGCTCACCAAGCAACACTACATCAGCACGGCTACAGCTCAAGGAACAGGCGTACAACAGTCCTATTGAATTTGTTGGTAATGTAGGAACCTGATTAAGAAATCCTGGGCCTGAAACCCCAAAAAAGTAGGATTCATATAGGGAACCCCGAATAAAGGCCCAGGGTTTCTTAATCAAGTTCCTACATTAGTAACATCACTTGAAAGGAAAATACCACTTGTGGACCCGCCCAGGCTCGGAAACGCTTACGCCGGGGGTCTGAGACTGCAGGGCTCCCCTCTCTGTCGTAGCGATAGCCATAATAGTAATAATAGTAATACTCATAATACTAGTAATAATAGTAATAATAGTAATGATAGTAATAAATAACAAGAGTAAGAAATAATAAATACATGACCCATCCTGGATCGGCCCTTCGGGTTTTGCGGTCACGGTGAGGTCATGGGAATTTCTTCTGTTGTCAATTGGGGTTCGCGAACAGGAGCGTGACCACACCACAGCTCATCTTCGCAGGTTGGCAATTTCTTCGTCAATGCAAAGAGACCTGACGAGATCAAAAGGCAACCAAGTTACTGAGAGCATGCGCATTTCGTGCTCGCATGAGCTTCCACTGTCCCCTGAAGCCACGGCCCAGTTGTAGTCGTTGCCTGCAGGGCCTTGATCGCTTACGAGAAAGGCGATGCAGCCTACAAAAAGTTGCGGTCCCAGAACTTTTGCATCCAGAATTGCCAATGTCAGTGTCGGTGAAGTAGGTGCCGGGACAGTTAGGATCCTACCTTGTAGGTCTGCACCGCCATG
This sequence comes from Symbiodinium sp. clade A Y106, assembly GCA_003297005.1. Taxonomy (NCBI): domain Eukaryota; class Dinophyceae; order Suessiales; family Symbiodiniaceae; genus Symbiodinium; species Symbiodinium sp. clade A. The sequence continues at coordinate 113,962 of BGNK01001192.1, read as the reverse complement.
AGACACTAAACTAATGTAGGGGCCTTAATTACCTATACTACACTATTTTGGAGGTTCCGTATTAGATTTTTTGTATAATATACCGCAAAACCCAATTCTAAGTATTAACGCCCCTATAGTACTAAACTAACCCTGTGGTGCCGTGCCTCCTCCAGGCTGGGTAAGCGCAACCCTACGCTCCACTTCAACCGGGGCATGGCCGCAAAATACGTCGAGGCAGGGCAGATCTTCATACGCGCACTTTCGCAAAAAGGGTTCCGAGGTTGACCACTGCTTGAAGTAATTTCTGTCCCAGTCTTGCCAAGTCGGGTCCCAGAAACGAGACTATGATTTTTGCAGGACTACGACCTGGCATCAAGATCTTTGGCCACAGCGCACGAGCAGGGGCCTGAGTAGCTGCGACGGGGCAGGCCCTCTTTTCGTAGCATGGCCATTGCCCTCAGCGCTATTCAAGGCGTTGCTAGTACAGTACTTTTGTCGGCGTTCAGATTCGTGTGATGCTCCTCAGACCTCCTATCGCAAGAGCCTTCGATGCCAAACATGAATTCCGAAATCCTCGACGCTCGCCCGACTCCACGCCTTCGTTTACCGGGACGGCCGTCTTGCGGCTTAGAGTGCCTGACTAAGGCACCCGAAAGCCAAGCCTAAACCCTACAACCTCGCCGGGGCAAGAAGTCGAAACCTTGAAACCTTCAGCCCAGATCAAGAGAACTTAGAGTCAGAGTCAGGATTGGTGCAGCAGGTGCTGCAGAAGAGCGCCGAAAGGCCGAGCCTATGACAGCTCAATATATGCAATGCTTGGCAAGAGTTTCTCTTGCTGAGATGTGGGCCAATGGTATCAAGACTTGAGAAAGAATGATGTTGGCCATCATGATATATGTGGTAGGAGCAAGTGCCGGAGCAGGAGGGAGAGTAGCGGCACTACTGGTGGCAGTAGTGGTGCTGTAGTCGCACCAGCAGTAGTAGCAGTAGTAGTGACAGTGAGAGGAGACTCATACTTTTATTTGATGGGGAGAGTTGCTAGACTCCCCCCGCCATGTATGATTCACGACCTCATTTCAGCTAGCAAAGCTGTCTGCTAGGTGCTAGCTCTCGTCGACAGCTTGAAGGACTGGGGTGCCGCCTTCGATGCTTGATGAGTTGGGGTTCGGAGCTCCTCTGTCGTGCTGCGCCCTCATCCCACGATGCTTAAACTTGGCCTGGCCCAAAAGTGTCAGTACAAACCTCCCAGCCACCCTTTGAATCTCGCAGTCTGGAGCGACGCAACCCTCAATCCCTATCCCCAGAGATACGAAACGCTGAACTCTGAAGCCTGTTGTTACCCGTCTTCCTCAAAGAGCTGGTGCTGGAGACATTGAGAGCCCAGGGGATAAACATAAATTCGGAACCACACCCCCCGCAGTTGGCCCCACTTGACTCCACAGCTCACTGCTTGCGGCAGGAGCACTTGCACAAAAAGTCCGACAAGACGAAGAAGCTGAAGGACCGTGAGCGGCTCGGGAGCCTCTCGGTCACCCGACACTTCGGGATGTCTGGACTGTGGCTTATGTGTGGGAAGGACGTGTTGCATCTCAATGTAGGAGGCCAGGGAACCTTGCCGGATCTTGTGCGACTTGCACATGGATATCAAGCAGCAATGCTGGAGAAATTCGTGCTGCTCTTGGTGTTGCCGTGCGACAAAAGTCTTGCAACCTCAAACTTGTCCGATTAGTCAGGACTACTGAAATCTTTAAGCTAAAGTTTTGAAGCATCTCTCCTGGTTATGTGTGGTGCTTATTTCCGACAGATGCCCGGTAGGCCCCCCCCAGCGAAGCCGATGGACAACTCTCAACAAAATCAGGAACGAACCTTTTGTGTCGAACTCCTGCAGCCCTAAATCCCGAGTGAGACCTAACCCGCCGTGCCTGCCTCTGTGCGAGTGTGCGAGTCGAAATCCCGAATCCCGAGACTCCAAGCCCCTAAACCGCTGTGCCCCGGAACCCTAACACAGCGCTCCCATGTGGTGCGTGCAGAGGACTTGAGCCCGGCTTTCCCAGACAACTCGGCGTCGCTCGGCCAATGCCAAGGAGGGAACAGGAGGCAACACCTCCAGGGAGGACCTGCTTAGACTTTCAGGCTGCGATCGCGGGAACGGGCGGCGAGGGTGTGTTTGCCTAGACCGGTCTGCTGGAATACGAGGCCTACTGCAACAGGGTTCGGGGAGTTCCAGAGGACGTAGTCGTAGCCTCTCCTCAGATAGGGGACCCTACTATAGTACCCCATCAAAAGGACCCCAAAATAAGGTACCCCTTAGATCAATCTGCATCGCAGGGTTGCTTTGCACTTCCGGCGAGCCTCGAAGGGAGCCCTAAACCCTAAACCCTAAACCCGATAGGGAGTCGAATCCCAAAAGCCTCTTTGGAGTCTCCCGAAGCCAACCGCCCAGGCGCGACAACCAGGACATCCCGAAAGAAGCAACAACCTTCTCCGGATCCTTTAGAATTACCTCTAGGATTTTGTGGGTTCCTTACTACATTTATGGTGTAACATACCCCGAAAACCTATAGAAAACCGACCAGCACCCGACAAGCGGAGGTTCGGCTTGGGCTCCCAAGTCCCCCCCCCCCCACACGCTTGTTTGGTGTCCGTCGGTACACTGCCTGCCCCCTGCACTACTCAAGGTACAGCACCATCCAAGCTCAGATCTCAGCTTTTTTGGTTGCTGTGGAGATGCAGTGCACGCTTCACGGACGGTCGGAGGAATCATGAGAAGGGCTTCAATCATGCACTTCAGATCCACTGGAGACCACAGGGCACATACCCGGCTGCAAGCCTTTGGCTCAAGTTCTACCTCTCTTCAGGTTTTTTCTCAGCATTGCTGAGTTTTCTAAAGAAACATCAGAAGACCGCATGGCCGAGGATGGGGTTTCGTGGCGCACTACAGGGGTCTGACTCACTATTAGCGCTATTCCTGTGGTTGTTTCTTGCTGTTTTGCATTATGCTCCAATTCACTGTTCTAGATATTCAGGCCCCTACGGGAGTTCATTCGGAGAAGTTTTGGACGGATTCCGGTTGTGGTCCTGCGCAGGAGGAAGCTGCACACGAGGATGCGGAGCATACGACAGCTCCCCGGACTTAACCAGGGGTTCACGTTCTTACCGAGGAGCACTCTACTCTAGGACCTTTCGTTCTTTTGTCGAACCTTGTGCGATAAAAGAAAGAAAGCTTCGGCGACTGTGTGTTCCTCGTCTCGTTCTTTCCTCCACTTTAATCCTTGGTGTCCCTGCATGACGTGTTGGGACGCCCTATGCGCTGAAGTCCTTTTGCAAACTGGCTGTCGCATTCACACCTCCGAGATGGCCCGAAGACCGAGCAGTAATCCGCCCCGAGGCCCTGAATCCCTCGGTTCTATTCGAACCCATGACCCAGAACCACCCGAACCCAGAAGCTCACGGAGCCCGAAGCCTTCAATCCCCAAAGGAGTCGTCATGCCCATATCAGGATCTTCCCACCCCGCCTGGAGAGCATGGAAGCTCACTCTTCAAACAGCCTCCCTTGCAAGAAATGGGAGTTTCCGAAATTAAGGGGTACTTTTTCGGGGGTCCTTATAATGAGGATCCTACTATTTCGGGTACTGTATTAGGGTCCCCTATCTTCGGAAGCTCCCAAATCCCAAGGAAGAAGTGAAGCAAGACCACGGCCAAGGCCTCGGCCCTCGAAGAGTTGGCATGACATCCCAGGGCTTCCGGCTCCGGGGATCCGGGTTTGGTTCAGGTTTCGGGTTTATGGTGTCCTTGGGTTCTGGTTCAGGGTTTAGAACCAGTTTCGTCGATGTCACTCTTGCTCAGGTTTTCGCCCGGCATGCCGGGCAGAGGGTCTACCTGGCATCGTGCCTCCGGCCTGGGTCCTGAGCATGGTGCCGGTCTTGAATCAATTAAACGGCGCATTTGGCTACAAAGCTATGCATCCTGAAGCACTGCATCACTATAACGCAACCTTTGAGTGTGCAACCGTCAGAGACGAGTCCTTGGTGAAGGAAGATGGGCATTTCACAATGGAATCCTAATGATTTGAGGATGTTTTTGTTTTTTTGTTTTTTTGCGTTTTGCTTTCCTCTGCTTTTCTGCTTTCCTCGGCTTTTCGGCTTTTGTGCTTCTATGCTTTTCTGCTTCTCTCCTTTGCCGCTTTTCTTGCTTCTCCGCTTTTCTGCTTTTCTGCTTCTCTGCTGCTTCTTTGATTGTCTGCTTCGCTTTTCTCTTTTTTTCAGTTTTTGTTTGCAGCTCTTCCCTGCTTTAGTGTATTTTTGCTTTGTTTTTTTGATTTTTGTGCTTTTGATTTCCTCTGCTTTTGCTTTCCTCTGCTTATCTGCTTCTATGCTTTTCTGCTTTTCCGCTTCTCTTGCTTCTCTGCTTGTCTGATTGTCTGCTTCGCTTTTCTCTTTTTTAAGTTTTTGCTTACAGCTCTTCCCTGCTTTCGTATTGTTTTGCTTTTTTGTTTTTTGATTGTTGTGCTTTTGCTTTCCTCTGCTTTTCTGCTTCTATGCTTTTNGCTTTTCTCTTTTTTAAGTTTTTGCTTACAGCTCTTCCCTGCTTTCGTATTGTTTTGCTTTTTTGTTTTTTGATTGTTGTGCTTTTGCTTTCCTCTGCTTTTCTGCTTCTATGCTTTTCCGCTTCTCTTGCTTCTCTGCTTTCTGCTTGTCTGATTGTCTGCTTCGCTTTTCTCTTTTTTAAGTTTTTGCTTACAGCTCTTCCCTGCTTTCGTATTGTTTTGCTGTTTTGTTTTTTGATTGTTGTGCTTTTGCTTTCCTCTGCTTTTCTGCTTCTATGCTTTTCCGCTTCTCTTGCTTCTCTGCTTTTCTGCTTCTCTGATTGTCTGCTTCGCTTTTCTCTTTTTAAGTTTTCGCTTGCTGCTCTTCCCTGCTTTGATTGCTTGTTGTTTTTCTCTTGTTGATTGCTTTCCTCTGCCTTTGCTTTCCTTTTGCTTTTCAGCTTTTGTGCTTCTCTGCTTCTTTGCTGCTCTGCTTCAACGCTTTGCTTTTGTACTATTACTATTGCTATTACTATTACTATTGCTATTACTATTACTATTACTATTATTGAGACAATAAAGAGATATCTTCTCCAGCACGCAACAGGAAATCCCTTGCGAAATCGCCTTCGAAGCCCTCTTCGAGGGCCCCCTCGTTGCAAATGGTGGGGGGAGCTGCGCCCCCCCCTCCCCCCCCCAACACCCCCGCTCTCTTAAGCCGTGAAGAAATGAATAAACACGTCTTCTCCAACACACAAGAAGGAGAAAGCCAGACGAAAACGCTTCAGGGGGCCAAAAAAAAAGAAGAAATGAATACTCATGAATGAAACGTCTTCACCGACAGACAAGAAGGCGAAAGCCAGACGTATTCGCTGGGGAGTAAAAAAGCATGAAAACAAAGTAAAACGAAAGAGAGTCTCCTTTGTAAAACGAATAAATGAGTAAAAGCTTCTTCTCCAACACACAAGATGGAGAAGCCACACGAAATCGCTTTAGGGGGTAAAAGCGACGAAAACAAATGACAACAACGACAAAGCCAGTGACACAACAACGACAGCAGCAGCAACAACAACAACGACGACAGCGACAATAGTAACAATAACAACAACAAGAACAAACAGAATACTAATCATTATAAGAAGAATACGAACGACAACAACAACAGCAACAACAACAACAACAACGCCGGCTTAAGAACAACGAGAACAGCAACAACAACCACAACGATAACAACAGCAACAACAACAGCAACAGCAATAATAGCAATAAAAATAATACTAACAAAAATAAATAAATAGTACAATAATGCAACAACAATAAGACATAATCATAAACAAAATAGTAAGGCTAACAACAACCACAAGAAGAACAATAACAGCAACAACAACAACAGCAGCCACAACCACAACCAAGGTAATGTCGGCTTTTCTCAAGACAACAACAACCAAACGTAGGTTTTCGTCAGGAAGCGTGGGACATGGCACGAAATCCGTCCAAAATGTAAGGAAAACTGTCGTTTCCCTAGGAAAACCCAGGCAAGGTACGTTTTCCTTATAAGGTAACGTACGTTTTCCTGAGGAAAATCTATATGGGGGAATGGCACCAAATCCGTCAAAAATTTGAGGGAATTAGTGTTTCCCTAGGAAAAATCCACCCCCCTCCCTCCCTCCGTCGCTCCCGCCTGTCCCCTCAGACCAAGCAAACGCACAAAAACAAAAAAAAATCTCACCCAAAAAACAAAAAATCCTCAAATAATTTCGGACCCTTTCACAATCTTTTGGGGGTCTGAATCAGCTATGACGTTCGTTTGGACCCTGGCTGAAATCTGCTGGAGTAAAGAAGCCGAGCGAAAAGACACCGGAAGCTGTGAGCTCTGCCTGTTAGTGCAATCTGCATAAGACGACACGTTGTAGCGGGTTGAGAAACCGCTCAACAGAGTCAATTCCACGCGTCATTTGTCTCGCCTCCCTGTCAAGCGCGAAAGAAGAAGAGCCGCCAGGGTAAGGGTCATCAGCTCGGCCAAAACTCGCACCTGCCCCCGTCGCCCGGGACGAAACCCCCGAAGAAGATCCACAGAGCCCTTCAGCAGCTAGCCATGCCCAATCTCCTTCGCCCCCTGTCTCCTCCAGAGCCCGAGCTGTGTGTCTGTGACCCTAAAAGGTCTCGTAATCCAACTCAGAGACCTCACGTGTTTGCTATCGCGTGGGGTGCGGGAGCCAAAGCCAAATCATCACCGAGGCCGTGCAAGAAACCCATGAGGCCGCCCGGACACCAAGGGTTATGGAGGGCGCAGGGGCAAAGGTCAGATGGTCGATGGGTTCGTGAGTTTTTTTCCAAACTTGGGCCATCTGTGTGCTCCACGGATGATTAGAGCGGATGACCGCTTACCTTGCAGTCAGGGTTGAGTAGTAGTATACTGTGCAGAAGTACCAGTGGGTGCTGTAGCGATTTTCGTTTTGCAGAGTCTTGGGTGTAAGTACCCAAAGCAGTTGCTGGGTTCCGCCCGTGAAGCGCATTCAGAATTCAGAAGGCCAGGCAGACAAAAGAGGACAGACTAACAGCCCAACGAAACCCTCACTTAGCTATACATCCCTAAAGCCCGCCACCCCAAAACCTAGAGAGACGGTGGCCTGAATCCGTGCCGACTACGAGCGAGGGTGCGAGTCGAAACCTGAACCTAAATCGACATGTCTCATTCTATACGAGCTCTGGCTCTAGCTGCGGCAATGCTTCCTGAGATGGCCAGGGGAAGCACGTGGAGGCTCAGAAAGCTCTTCACCCAGTCGAGGACCCAAAGGCAAAGCTAGACAAGTCAAAACGCACCGTCGCGGGCTTAGTTGACTAGCAGACTGCAGATGCCTGTCCGGGCGGCATGTCCCTTCATGACACACACACACACACTGTGTGTGTGTGTGAGTGTGAGTGAGTAAGTGTGAGAGTGCGTGCGTGCGTGCGTGCGTGCGTGCGT
>BGNK01001192.1:76373-106387 GCA_003297005.1 Symbiodinium sp. clade A Y106 | reverse complement strand
GTGGGTGGGTGTGTGTGTGTGTGTGTGTGTGTGTGTGTGTGTGTGGGCCTGGAGAGGGGGGGGGGTAGACCGTACACCTGTCACATGCCTACTCAAACTGTCACTGCACATTGCTTGCCAAAAGCCGGCGGGTGGTAGCGGCACGGGATTCGGATCGGCAGGGCCACCGTCGTGCACCCCAGCTGTCAGGCGTCCGGATCCTCTTTCGCACCATCGAGGGGAGCCCTTTACTCCTTCGGCTCCGGTGTCCTGCTCGTGGCCCTCCTGATGTTGGGATTGTGGGTTCTTCAACTGCGGCAGCACCATGCCGTTGAAGAGCTCCTCATGAAACAGGAGCCTTACCACATTGCGTCTGCACTGCATTGTCCTTGTTGTTGCCGTGACTGTGGTCTGTGAGTGAATTGAGTTTGTTCTTGTGCATGACATCATTCCCACCGTCTGGACCAGGACAAGGCTCACATGCGGGAAGTGCGCCAACTGAACCAGCGATTGGAAGAGATGAGCGATCAGAAGTCTGTGCACCTTTGACTTATGGCATCTTACCATTAGGGCTTAAGGGATCTAAAGGGCCCTTTGATTTTGGGTTTTGGGGGTCTTTATTGTCACAGGTCGCAACGATGCGGTGTCAGGGCTAAATAACCTTAGCAGGTTGGGCGTAGTCTGGGGATGACCGGTCAGCGCAAAGAACTTGCACTCGGTGTTGCTCGGAATTTGGGGCACAAGGGGCATTCAAGGGACCCTTATCCCAGGTTCCAGAGGCGGGCGCGCGACCTGCAAGCCCGAGATTTTCAGCTGCAACTGTGAGCGTTTCGGGTTTCTCAGGCTCGAAAGCTTCCGGCTTAAGATTTCAACATATACGTGTTATCACCTACGTGTTGAGCCCGGGACCGCGACAAGGTATGTTCTAATTGGTACAATTCAACCTTCTTTACATGACGGACCGGTTCTTCTGATAGGGAGCAGACAGTTCACACACCAAGAAGGCGGGGTTGAGACCGGAGGCCGGGGAGCTCCAGGTCGAGTTCAAATTTCGGCATGGGGGGAAGCAGGGTGTAATTATGTCAGTTTCCTCTAGGGCCTTAGTGGTGTTTGTACAGTGGGTCTCAATTACCCTCTACGGCCTCCTCTCTACGCCCTCCTTAGCCTGCTTGCGGTGTGCAGGTTTTCGTCGTTGTTTAGTCGTTAGAGTGACGAATGCCGTTCAGTCGCGCTTGATTACTTAGTACCAAAGCCCCCTAAGCTGTCGGCTCCTGAACATGACCCCGAAACCCGAACCTTCAGCGCTGTGACAGCTAATTACAGGCCGTGGATTCCGAGACATTGGCGGCGAAGCTGCAGATGCGCACGGAGGAGCTCGAGACGCAGTCCAAGCAGCAGGCTCGTGACGTTAACACTTCGCGTAGAGTTAAGTTATCGGTCTCCTTCTAAGTTGCAGCAACCGAGTTCGGGCAACGGTCGCTCGTGCAATACGTGGAGTTGTGAATTTCCCCACGCAGCCGTCCAGACCGAAAGCTGGCTTGTGAAACAACCAAGCACACCCAAAGCATAAAAGCCTGAGCCACCGCAACTGAGAGAGAAGCCTGTGGGAGCGTTTTCGGGGTTCAGCACGGGGGCCCCCTCAACCGTCAAACGCCAAACCGTACATTTGTGCAAGGCCGTGGACTCTTCCACCCGCGAAAAGGCCCTGCACGACCTGCAGGGTGAGCTCAAGAATGCCCGTGAGGTCCAGGCCTCAGAATTGAAGTCAGGGACCGTCTGTCCGAAGTCTGCTCAACCCTAAACCATGGAGGCAGAAAACCCGGAACCCTACAACGAAGCTCTACACGGTTTCTACACGGGACTCATGCTCGGCCTCCCCAACAACCCAGCGCATTCTACCTGCGTATGCTTTGGACCCCAAGTGCTATGCTTCGGGATAGCTCAACTGGGTCTAGACCCGAAATCGTTTAAGCATCGCTGGATGCTGCTGGAGAGTGAGCATCAAACCGACGACTTCCTAAAGCTTTCGTCGCCTGTAGTACCACTCGTCGGTTGTCTTTGTAGAGGTATCCCTACATGACCACCCAAAACCCTAGACTTTCCTGCTTCCTTCACATGACGACGGCGAGCGGCGACGACTTTGGCGAGTTACATGTTCGTGTTGTTGGAGGTGGCTCCAGACTTTCCTGGCTTGTCCGAGTGCGAGTTCAGCCTCGCATGGAGAGTTCGAGCATTACCGCCGAAACCCTGTAAGCCCCAAGCCTTCAATCCTAAACCCCAAGCCCTTTCCTGGCGTGTTCCAGTGCCGAGCTTGACAGCGGGGTCTACCTGGTGAACCGACCAGGGAGACATGTTCACGAATGGACCAGTATCGCAGCAGACCTTGCCAGGCTTGTCCGACTGTGATTGTCATAAAAAAACCTGACCCTAGCCCACATTTGAAAACCTGAAGTCGGCTCGAGGAGCAAAATACGACCGTGGCCCACTTTGTCGAGCAGCGCCTGGGAGTTGGATAAGACGTCGGTGTTTCCTTTACCGCTCTACTTACGGGAGCTCAAGATAGAGTCTGAGGGTCGGTTGCTTGTGGGGCTCGGGAGCAAAGTCAGAGTAGTAATTACGGTTGATCAGCGTTGTTCTTGCAGCTGACTGTCGAAAACTTTTGCTGGTGGCTTCCGTTTCGGTCGAAAGATGAAGCAACTCTGGGCCGCACAGACCAGCTCTAGGAACAGTCACTGTCCAAGCGCCCTGTGACGTGGATCAAAGGTTGAGTCGGGACACCGGGATGTTGGCGGAGGCTGTAGAGCAAGACCGCGAGAACATGGAAAAGTCCAAAGCTGTCTTGACACTCCAGGCACGTGCCCTGACCAGCTGCTCGCCTTCACCAGCGTTTTTTTGTTGCGATGCCGGCTACACCAGGCATGCGCCGATGTAGAAGCAGGCAAAGAGCAACATTGAGGTAAACGTACATGCAAAGAAGTTTCTGTTTTGTGTGTTAAGTAAGCACAGCACAAGAGAGCAAAACGGAAGCGGCCCAGTCGACACTCGCCAGATTTCAACTACGAGGCCAGCGGCCACCAGTCGACGTGACAATGCTCTCTTGTTTTGTTCGTCTCTCTTTCTCTCTTTGTCTCTCTCTCTCTCTCTCACTCTGTCTCTGTCTGGTCTCTGTCTCGGTCTCCCTCTCGCTCTTTCTCTGTCTCTCTCCCTCCCTCCCTCCGTCCCTCCGTTCCTTTCTCTCCGTCGCCTTGTCTGCAGAGAAGAGCTTAGCTGCTCAAGGCATGGGCTGGGTGCTTCTCACGAAGACAAGCCAGGAAGTATATGCTGGCCAGTGCTAAGTTGCGAAAATTGAATGCTGCGAGGCCTTATGGTGGAAGCTTGCTTGCTACGATAGAGAATATGGCAGGAGGCGATAGCTGCACCTCGAGCGATGCACTGCATAGTCAGTAGCGGCAGTAGCAGCAGAAGTAGGAGCACCCGTAGAAATAGCCGTAGCTGTAGCCACAGTTGTCGTCGCAACAGTAGGAATGGTAGTGGTCTTCCTGGTGGCGGGGTGGTGGTGGTGGTGGTGGTGGCAGCCACCATAGCCACAGAGTGTTTGCTGAGAGGGAGCACCAGCAAGATGTTCAGATCTTGTGGAACTTGGCATGACTACTCTCTGTTTGTTGGGGGCATAAGGTCAAAGCAAGCAGGTGGCCAACGGCAAGCGCATCATGGATGCATTGATTGATTGAGATACTGGTTGAAAAGCCTTGTCGACCGGCATGTGCCGAAGCAGCTGTCCGTAGTTGGAACTGCGAATTTGTTTGGTCGTGCACTGTCTCCGACGTACCAGTGCTTGTCTGATCGGGTCACAGCATAAACAAGCCCAGGAACTCCTATCTAGCAGCCCCAGCACAGCCTCACAGTGCCTTTTCGAGGTGAGATTCGCCAGCTTCGCCATGAGCTGGAGGATGCCATGTCAACTGCCCAACAAGACGGCAGCAGACAGTTACTTGTAGCTGGAAGTACCGTGCTTGTCATCGCCTTGGCTTGGAAATTCTCGTGATATTGCGATGATGGTTCTTTCGTCTCTTTTCTGCGGCTACTACTACTACTACCACCACCACCACCACCGCTACCGCCACCGCCACCACCACCGCGACGACAACGACGATAGTTTAGGGACCCAAAAAGCACATAAGCATTTTATAGGGATATCCCTGCCTTATTGGGCTTCTTTATAAGGGGGTTTATATGGGATATCCCTATCCTAATTTTTGCTTATGTGCTTTTCCTGGGCCCTAATAGCAGCAAATATGACGATTAGCATAAAGAGCTCTCCATGCTGAGCTCCAAGAATAGACCCGGAATCCAACCCCTTGTATGCAAGCAGTTTAATCTCGCCGTGCAGCAGAAGCGCCAGTGGCAGGAGTCCAATTCGAAGCAGAAGCGCTTGCGGCAGGAGTCGAATTCGCAGCAGAAGGCTCTCAAGGAGATCTGGGCACTGTTTCCCATACTGTTACATTCGTTACCATCAGCGACCATGAGCTGCCAGCGATGCTTTACCTGATGCCATGAATGCTGTGCATGAGACCCAGCCTCTAACACTGAACAATTTTGTGTTGCTAATCGCAGTACTATGTTGTACCCGCAAAACGGCTGTTGGTGCGAAGCTCGCAGCTTTCGGAGAAGATAGTGCTACTGCTGGCGTAAACTGTTAAAAGCCCTGCAGCGCTTGCGTGCATGGGCAGACGGCAGGGCGAGATTGTGATCTGGGCGTAAGGCTGAAACCCTGCCTTCGATATCTGTAACCACAACCATGATTCATGATTTGCATCGCGCGCGTGCGAACCAATGATGGTTCTGACAGCTATAAGGCCATATGGCCTATGATCACAAGTGTGACCAAGCGTGCTGTCTAGATGAACATGGTTGCTCGTATAGGAGCAGAGGTTTTCAGGGTGCCTGGCCCGTGTCAAGGTTCGGGTGGTTTGGGGCAGCAGTATGGAGCGATGGAAGCAGACAGCATAAAGCGACAGTCGGATGGCTAAGGCCATAAATCGAGGCCTGGCCGACCAACTCTGAACGGTTCCCGAAACGGCACGCACGAAATCAACAGCTGAGCTGTGCAGCAACATGGGCATGTAGCGGGGATTAGCTAGTCAACAGTGGCATCATCAGCATCAGCTACGCCGCCTGCCGTTGATTCGGACGTCAGTGGCCCCAGCTGTGCACGTCTGGTCTGGCATGACAGAACGAAAGCCAGCGGCCAACTTCATCATAACATCATCAGCGTGTGTGAGAGGAGCCGCAATGACGGATCACGGCGTCCCGATCCGTACCAAAACGAGCGGCATGAACAGCAGATCTTGCAGGATCGAGCACGGCATAGTGAGCATCATGGGCATCAGTGGGCAATCGATCCGACCGGAGAGGATCGAGCAACATAGCCGCGCAAGTTTTGTTTGAGCAGGGTGCCGGGGTCATTGACTCTGGACTGCAGCCACCTGTCCAACCTGTATTTGACCAAACATGAGTGAGAAGCATGCTTACCTTCTGTTCTCGAGCATCACGGATTGAACGACTGTCAAGCTTGCCCCACTTTAACAAGTGCTACCTGGCAGTCTTGGCGTCGTCCTGCTCAAATTGAGGTGGGTTGGTTCTGGCCGGTTTGGGTTTGGGAGTCTGACGGTCGTCTGCAGTTCAAGTGNGCTTGCCCCACTTTAACAAGTGCTACCTGGCAGTCTTGGCGTCGTCCTGCTCAAATTGAGGTGGGTTGGTTCTGGCCGGTTTGGGTTTGGGAGTCTGACGGTCGTCTGCAGTTCAAGTGGTTGGACAAAGAACATGGATGGATGCAACTGGGCATGGAGTTACCGGTACCGAAGGCGCTGGATCGTTTTCTACAATACCTGCCTTTGGCAGCTGCTACTCGTGGTATGCCATTCGCTCTCATGCTTCATGCTTCTTCTGATGCATCCTTCTTTTCGGATTTGTTATTGTCGCTGCAAGGCAGAGTCTTCTCGCAGCTTCCAGTTCTTTTGTTTGAGCAAGTTCCACCTTCCTGAGTCTATCGTGTGCAGTGTCTTTAGGCCTGTGGTGGTTTCGTTGTGTCGAATAACGACATGACGTCTTGCTTCTTCGCGGCATGATCGACTCGAGTCCGTGTGAGAGAGAGAGAGGGTGCCGGGGTGGTCCACGAAAACGGTCGTAGGTCCTTGGCAAGATTTAGAATCCGTCCAGGCGACATCCACTGCTTTCGGTTCTCACGGCCGGGTGCGATCATCATTAGCATCGGCTGTGCAGGTCTTTCCTGCATGGAACACCGACGGATGAGCAAGGAAAGTGTGGTGTATATGCGTGGATGCATATAGGCCCTTATTATGCCTAGTCAGCGGTGTCAGGTTTAGTTCAGAAGGTTCTCACAAGAGTGAGTTCGCCTGCTCACCCCATCCAGCCCAAGAGCTGTGAATTTAGCTGCGCCCTCACACAGAACCGTGTTGTCTAGAGGAGCAGCTGGTCAAAGCGAGCCTCATGCAAAAGACCATCGTGGACTCGTCGGCTAGCTGGAAACACAAGTTGCAGGCCATCTCTCCATTCGGATGTGCCCAAATAAAATTCCCTTGTGGGCTTTGGGTGTTGATCTATGTTGATCCCACCCCCCAAAGTCTACTTCTACAGTTACCACCGCCGCCACAATGCTACAAGGCCACGGCTTCTACCACCAACGACAAAGCTAAGACGACCACGGGCTTCCGCCACCATGACAACGAGCGACGACAGCCGCTGTTGCTACTACTTACTTCTTGTTGTAGTACTGCTGCTGCTGCCGCCGCTGCTGTGCTGCTGCTGCAGGAACAGCAACAACACTACTGCTGCTGCTGCTGCTGCTACTGCTACTGCTACTGCTACTGCTACTCTCCTACTCCTACTACTACTACTACTACTACTACTACTACTACTACTACTACGTCACCACGTCGACGACTATTCCTACCACCACCACCAAGACGACGACTACTACTAGTACTATGTCTTTACTGGTCCTACTGTGTGACAGGCACTGGAGAATCAGAAGGAGGCTCTGAGGTTCGGATGCACGGGTGGCTCTTGTGACGACTCTTGTGGGTACATTAGTCTGTCTGGAACTAAGATGTCGCTCACAGCACCTCAGATCTTTTAGGAGGCGTGTGGCAACATAGGCCGCATAGCAATGCATCTCACGATACCTACTTCCAGCTCGACATACCTACGAACGAGCATGGGCTTCGTCCGGATCAGATTCCACGAGCTGGGCTTGCTGTTCCTGGCATGGAAATCCAGGGGTGGACCAGCCGCGTGCGGTTGGGGCGAGTGTTGCCCTTGTGGATGAAGATTTGGGTTCAGTCATTATCGACGAAGAACTTGGAGTTTATGACTTATGACCCTTTCAACTCCAAGTCCTCACGGAGCAACAGGCGTGATCTGGATGGTCAACGCGAAACTATGAGGATATTTTCGCCAGAAGCTCAGCATGTGGCCTTGACATTGTCTTGAGGCAATCCACATTTTTTGAGCTCCGATTGCATGACAAGGACGACTGCAAAGGAAAAGCTTGAATCCGCAGAGTTGGAGGCAGGGCAGGAGTGCTTGTAGCATACAAAAATTGAATGCAGAGCTTGGACGCAAAGGATATACCGTACTTGCACAGGAAGTTGCAGAGGAAGTACAAAATACTACCACTGCACGAAGCAGAAAGGCCCCAACAGCATGTTCCAAGAGTTCGACGTCAGACTGGAAATAGAGAGTACAGATGGCGCGGAAGACGGCTCACAGGCTGTTGTTGCGAAGCCACTAGACGAAGCAAGGAGCAACAGCCCTGCAATACACGCGGCACAGGGAACGATCATAATTTGCAGTGCCACGACCACGAGCAGAAGTTCCGTGCTTGTGACCACCCTGGCGGTAGCGAAGCTGTAGGTATGAAACCCCTAAACCCAACCTCAAGCCGCGTGCGAGTGTGAGTGTCGAAACCCAACCTCAAGCAATGCGAGAGGGTAAAAACCCAAGTACCTAAAACAAAAACCCGTGAATCCAACTCGAGCAAGGGTTTCACCTCCAACCGACTATGTGAAACCCTGAACCCCTAAAGCTGGCTGGCTTCGAGGTCTTCCCAAAAGAATCTGAGTTCTTGAGACACCCTAAACTTAGGCCCTAAACCCTGAACCCAAAGAGTCTGATTCTCAGAGATGTGTTTCGAGGCAAAGAAGCACGCCGGAGAAGCAGTTGGGAAACTGGAGGCCTTCCTTGCAACACCACGAACATGTTGAGGTCGTAGCAGTCGCAGTCGCAGTCGTCATCGTAGCAGCAGCAGTAGTAGTAGTCGTGGTGGTGGTGGTCGTCGTCGTAAGCAGTCGTAGCGGTAGCAGTAGTAGCAGTAGTAGTAGTAGTAGTAGTAGTAGTAGTACTAGTACTAGTACTAGTAAAAGTACTCGTACTAGGTACTAGGTACTAGGTACCAGGTACCAGGTGCTAGGTGCTAGGTGCTAGGTGCTAGGCGGTAGGGGGTAGGCGGTAGGGGGTAGGTGGTAGGTGGTAGGTCTTAGGTGGTAGGTGGTAGGTGGTAGGTGGTAGGTGGTGGTAGGTGGTAGGTGGTGGTAGTAGGTGGTCGTAGGTCGTAGGTCGTAAGTTGCAAGTAGTAGTAGCAGGAGCAGTAGGAGTCAGGGCATGTCATGGGGGCGTTAATGTTCAGGACAGCCGTGGGCATCACCACCACCGCCATCAGTACCACCGTCATTTTCTTCAGGGACCTCATCTGCAACACCATTCTGACCATGATCATCAGCTACATCCTCGTCACAAGGTCCCATCAGAACCAGCATCTTTGCCATTGTGATAGGCATCATCTTCATCACGGTAAACTTGAAACGATGTCAAAAATCAAAGAGAGCTGCCATGTCCAGACATGAGCAGACACGAGCAAAGACACAAAGAAATGAGCAACGCGAACGAACGAACCAATGAACCACGGAAACACACGCCCACACACCCCCGACTCGCCCGCACGGCATCTCCTCAAGGCCCAACTGGCGCAACAGGAGAATCTTGTGGAGAGCCCTTCGTGCAGCGACGTAAGCGGAAGTGCAGTTTGAAGTCTTGACTTTTCCGGGGTTTGGATGATTGGGGTTTGCAGACGCTTGGAGCACATTGATGCTCCGGGAGCCTTCAAGCATGAAACCTGGCAACCCTACATAAATCTGCCCTGAAGCCGAGTTTACCTTTGAAAGAAACCTCCTATAAGCCCTATATAGGCCAAATATGGCTAAATCCCCTGAGCCGACAACAGCTCCCGAAGAACCTCCCAGGGTCCCAGACTACGGCCTCTTTTGTGGGAGGGGCTCTTTCGTCTTTCGTGGCTTTCTGGAAAGATGGCTTTTCGGTAGGGCTTTGCAGGAGTTTTTTGTATCAAGCAACCCCTTCCTGACCCCTCAATACACTTGGTAAACACCTGCGTAGATCATCGCTTATTCAAGATGAGATATTAAAGCAGCTGAGACACTCGCGCTTGATCAGTGTGTGACTGGGTGTGACGGGTTTTGCGCTTCCTTCGGTAAGTTCTATGTAGCTCTTGGCTTTTGTGGCCACCTCTGAAGTCTTCCTGCGCCTAGGAGATGGCAACCACACAAGTACGTGTTGGGTTGAATCAGGCGACCATCATTATTGGTATCCTGTTAAATCTTGTGCTGTACTGAGTTCTCGAGAAAGCACAGGCTAGCGGCTAGCGCTTTGGCGGATTGAGGATTCGCTCAGATGAGACTCATGATATTGCAAGCTCTGCCAGACTTACGTAAGGCCATCCCGCATGGTTTCTATGATCATTGCGGACAATTGTTGACGTCATTCATGAGGCCTGCTACAGCAGCTGCAGCACCGCACTCAGGAGCGCGATGCAGGCGCATATACATGCGACTCCCATAGCTTTGGGTAAGTGAAGCGGCTCAGGTTGACATCAAGATACATACTTACGATGCTCTGTTTCTCGCGCATGGTGATGGTGACGATGAAGAGAATTATAACGACAAAATCATATCCCAGAGCCTCAGTATCCTCATCATCGTTTTTTGCTCCCAACCAGACCACTTCTTCCAACCATCGCAACCACCACGGCGCCATCTTGACGCATAAGCATCACCCACTTTTCCAGAATATACCTGTACTTCTGCATCTATCGGAATCTGTCGTCATTTAAAAGAGTGCCCTGTTGTCGTTTGTCACTTAGTAATCGCATTTCTTTGTACCCCAATTAAACCTTAGAAGCCCAATGAAACCCAAGACCCAAAACCCTTAACCCCTAACGGAGCCGACATGCAGCGGTGCCTCTAATGCAGGCAAGCTGCGTTTGGCGCAGCTCCGAAAGCGAATGCAGGAGCAGGCGAGCTTGCAATATCAAGGTGAGATAGTCAGTACTCGGGATGATTTCCGCTTATTATGGTTCTTTTCGAAATCTGCTGTAGTATGTCCTAAACTGCTATTCGAAGACTATTCAGGCCCTGGCTTGCAGTGCACTGGACTGTTGCTCGGTCTTATCTTGATAGATTGCCGCTTGGTCTAGCTGGAGCTTTTGGCTCTGACATGAGCCGTTGCGTTGCGGCACCTGGGTGCCTTCTAATAGGCCAGACCCGAAGGTTCGCTAGCTATAAGACAAGCTCATCCTCCAGCACAGAGGTTGGTCAAGGATTCCCTTCGTGTTCAAGCTCTCAAGCCACAACCTACGCCCTCGCCCGCAAGCAGCTCCCCATCAGGAGGTCAAGACGCTTGAAGTGCAGCACGATGCAATCAGCCAGCGGTTGGAGCGCTTCCCCGATCTGGACGACGAAGAGGAGGGCCTCTTGTGATGACCTGAGCTTCGATGCCTTGTCTTGGAGGTTTAGCCCAAGTTTGGGGTGTAGGGCAGGGGTTTAGGTCTGGCGTTTACGATTTTTGCTGTTTGAGGCCTGGTGAACCCGAAGTGCCGGCTCACCTTCGTGGTCAAGCCGGCTTTCATGGCCAGCCCCTTGCCAAATTCAATTCATTCACCGAAATTGCGGGTTTAGACCACCATAAAAGTCTTGTGGTGCAGCTTTGCCTTCTGTTGTACCGTTTTAATTTAACCCTGCTGTAGGTGGGTCTCGAAAGATGCATTGCGAGAACCAATGTTGGATTAGAGTGTTGTGGTCTCTGAGCTGTGGCTTCTCAACTTGCAACTGAACTTAACTGAACGGCACTTTTCATCAATTTTGTGAGCAATGACTGTCGCGCCCCTAAACTTTCAACGGTTTGGCTGTGGCCAGGGCCGGTTCGAAAAACTTCTTAATGGGTTTAGTTTTAAAGATTTGAAGAGGGCTCAGGCTTCCATGACTTTGCGGTTTGATGGGCTTCGCTCCTGATGTCTGGCACATGAGGAGAAGACATCTACTACGGCTGGAAGATTAGCGGCTGGAAGGCAAGCCAGGCGTGACAAGGGCTTAGGATCGACGCCTAGGTGCATTAAACATTGGCTTCCGTGACGCAGCCATGTGCCGTGCCGAAGAAATCCCGCGAAGACCAGCTGCTTACCAAGCCCGGAGTATCGAAAAAGATGTGTTTGCCTTCCACGGCTGGGTGCCTGATGTTGAAGTTGCCGTGTCGCAAGCACCACCGTGGGCAGAACTGCAGAACAGATCTCGAACGATCTATCTATCTCTGTCTGTCTGTTTGCCCGTCTGTCTCTCTGCATCTATCTACTTACCCATCTATCTGTCTCTTATTGGGAAGTGGATGGGACGAGAACCGAGGATTTGCAGGCAGGGAAGCGCGCGGCCGGCTCTCTAGCAGCACGTGCCGCGGGCTGAGGGGACGGCCAGCCTAGCTCAAGGTTTGATGATTTCAAGTTTTGAGTTTGCGGAGTTTAGGAATTAATAAGGGTTCGAGGTCCGTTTGCATTCTGGGGAGGGGCGGAAGAAGAAGAGGAGCACAAAGCAGGACCCGAGCAAGGGTTCGCGGCGCAGAGCTCGCCGCCCAAGCCCTTGTCGGATTGCACGGGAAAACGGGATCGATAATACAGGGGCCTTAATAATTAGCTATACGATTTTGGGGGGTCCTTATTATATAATTATAGATTATAGTATAATGGGCCCCAAAACCCTATTCTAATTCTGAAGGCCTCTATATTACAGCTGAGGTGGTGACTTTGCTTGACAGGCCTGGGGAGGCCGCAGCCGCGACCGTTCGCATCTGCCCAGCCTTGCGAGGTGTCGTGTAAATCGGGTTTAGGGTTTAGGGTAATTTAGGGTTCAGGGTACCGACGTCACTTGCCAGGTGCCGATCATCACGATCTGCTGCGACATGCCACGGGCCCAAGTCTTGAAGGGCTTCTTTGGCATTCAGTGCTCAGGACGTGAATCTTGAGCTTGGCGGCTGGGCCCTTCAGATACGGCGCTTCAGGGTAAAGGCTCTGACAGTACACTTACTATGCCGATGAGGGTCGGACTAGATGCAGCATGGAGGCAAGATTTGGATGGTGACACAAACGAGCTCACCTTACTTCCCCTTCACTCTCCTAGATGCTTTGGGCATTTCCCGGTCTATCGCCAAGGTCCGGGGAGCTCTTTGCGATGTCGTTTTACAACACCGAGTTTCAGAAGCTGCAGCAGGCCAGGTCCTCCTCAGGGTTGGGCCTCGCGGTGTCCGTTTAACTCCACAGTGGCTCAGCTCAAAAGGCCCGACACCAGAGGTTTCACTCAAGACAAGGGGCCTTAATAATTACCTATACGATTTTGGGGGTTCCTTATTGTAATTATAGTATAATGGACCCCAAAACGCGAGAGGGCCTGGGCTCCATGAAGCCCAAAGCCCGAAACTTGAGACAGGCGATCGTCCCCTGCAAGACAGTGCTGGCAGCCAGAGCCCTAGCGTGTTTAATCCAAACTCATTGACGGTTCTGTCGTGCTTGCCTTGGAGAGTGCCCTATTCTAGACGGGACCTTCGACTTTTGTTTTGTTCTCACATCACTGCCACGCTTAGGTACTATTGTAAATCTTCCTGAAAGGAATCAATGACAACAGATATACCTTCGCGTGCGCCCCATGTGATCATTAGTGAATACTCAACATGCTCCAAGCCCTGAGCCACAGTCCTCGCTTGGCTTGGGATGCCTTGGTGTGGACCAGGCCAAACAACTAGCCATTTAGGCTCCAGCAATTTGACTGTCTGTGCCCCCTACCTTGCTGCCCTTCGCTCCTCCGTTGCCATGGCTTCCCCAGCAGACATGCTTCGGGACTTCGAGATGCTGCGCGCGCACCTGATGGCGGTGCTCCGTGCGCATGAGCAGGGCGTGGAGAGGGTCGGCTCTCCCCGATCGGCTTGGACCGGTGATGCAGCCGGTGAGAGCGAAGGCCCGACTATTTTGCCGAAGAGCGTCCTTGGCCTCATGGACCTGATTGAAGAGTACAGCTTGAAGGGACAAGCAGTCTTCCAAAAGATCGCCGACTATGTTGCCAAGATGGCCCCCAGTGACCTGCAGGTTGCTGGTCGCGTTCTCATGGATACGTCGCTTCAGGCAGACTTGGCAGAGTCCCACCACCGCCTCCGAGAAACCAAAGCCGTGGTTTCGCATGAGGAGGACCAGAGCGATCTCGCCAGCCGCACCTGGAAGTTCCTCATGAAGAAGATGGTGGCAGAAGGTGTGAAGCCCGAGAAGATCCGCGAGGCTTTGGCCAATCAGAAGATTGAGTTAGTCTTGACCGCGCACCCTACGGAAGCCCAAAGGCGAAGTGCTCTGAAGAAGCACGAGGACATGCTGACCTACTTGCAAAGGTACGACGGCAAAGACTCGCTTACACCAGGACAGCTGCAAGGCCTCGATGACGATATCAAGGCCGTGCAGTGGAGTTGCTGGCGCACGAACACGGTGCGACGGACCAGGCCAACTCCGGAGGGAGAAGCACGCAATGGCATGCTGGTCATCGAGGACACTGTTTGGAAGGCGGTGCCGGAGTACTACCGCCGCATCGACCGCTGCTTGAGGCGAATTGGCCAACCGCAACTTCCTTACGGTGCCGCGATTCTGAAGATGAGCAGCTGGATGGGAGGAGATCGTGATGGCAATCCCAATGTGACGTGGCACACGACCAAGCAAGTGGTGACATTGCTTCGCTGGCGCATCGTGGAGCTCTACTACCGCGAGGTGGATGAGTTGCTCTACGAGCTGAGCATGACGGGAGAGACCAGTGAGGAGCTTCAGCGAGAGATCGAGGCTGTCAGCAGCATGTGGTCGGCCCCGACGGTGCCCGGAGGCAAGGTTTGCCGCCCCGACGCGCGCAGCGGCGTGCACTGGAACTTCCACACGGGCGTGGCCGCCGACGAGCCCTACCGAAGGCTTCTGATGGCGCTGCGCAGGCGCTGCTGGCGAACGAAGAAGACCATGGAGGCCATGTACATGGGCAGCGACCCGGAGCCAGACTTCGAGAAGGAGGTTCTCACCTCCGTGGACGAGCTGGCTCGGCCACTGGAGATCATCTACCGCTCCTTGGTCGAGAGTGGCGATGAGGCCGTGGCCAACGGCCGACTCCTGGATCTCATCCGCCGTGTCCGCACCTTCGGCATCAGCATGGCTTGCTTGGACGTGCGCCAGGAAAGTGACCGTCACTCCGAGGCTTTGGAGGCGATCACGGAGTTCTTGGGCTTGGGGAAATACACTTCTTGGTCCGAGCAGGAGAAATGCGACTGGCTCGTGAAGGAGATCGAATCGAAGAGGCCCCTCTTGCCCGACGATCTCGAATGCAGCGACATCGTTAAGGAAGTCTTGGCCACCTACAAGACCATCTCTGAGCTGCCCATCGAGGCCTTGGGCGCCTACTGCATTTCCATGTCCCGGGCTACTTCGGATGTCCTGGCTGTGTGCTTGTTGCAGAAGATCGGCGGCATGAAGAAGTTCATGCGTGTCAGCCCCCTCTTCGAGACGCGCGACGACTTGATCAATGCTCCGAAGGTGATCGACGCCGCCTTTAGCGTGCCGTGGTACAAGAATCACATTCAGGGCAGCCAGGAAGTCATGTTGGGCTACTCCGACTCCGTGAAGGATGCAGGAAAGTTTGCCTCCACCTGGGAACTGCATGTGGCGATGGAGAAGATCCTGGAGGTCGGCAAGAAGCATGGTGTGAACGTGACCTTCTTCCATGGCCGCGGTGGCTCCATCGGACGTGGAGGTGGCCCTCCCCACCTCACTCTCCTGGCCCAGCCTGAAGGCTCACTGGAGCGAGGCCACCTGCGCCTGACCATCCAAGGTGGGAGTTTTACCGTATTTTGGTGTCCTTATAAAAAGGATCCTACTCTTTTAGGGTACTATATTAGGGTCGGGTCCCCGCCTCATTCTCGGAAACTCCCAGGTGAGACCATTGGCCGGCACTTTGCCAGCGCCGAGGTGGCGGAAAGGACGCTGGAGCGATACTCCACGGCTGTGCTGAAGCACACTTTGACCCCACCGCCACTCCCAAGCCCGGAGTTCCGAGCAGCCATGCAGGAACTGGCCGACATCTCCGCGGAAGAGTACCAGAAGACCGTGTTCAAGAGCGAGAATGATATCTTCGTCCGCTTCTTCCACACCTACACCCCCACTTCCGAGCTGGGACAGATGAACATCGGAAGCCGCCCTGCCAAGCGCAGGGCTTTCGGAGGCATTGACACGCTCCGGGCCATTCCCTGGATCTTTGCCTGGACCCAGACTCGATTGCTGTTGCCGGTCTGGCTCGGCAACGGCCTCGCTTTGCAGAAGTACATCGATGCCGGGAAGCTGCCCCTCCTGCAGCAGATGTACAAAGAGTGGCCTATGTTCCAATCCATGCTCGACCTCATTGACATCGAGCTCGGAAAGGCCCAGCCCGACCTGGCTAAGCACTACGAGACCAAGACTTTGAAGGAAGAGGACTTGTTGAAGTTGGGCCAGCATCTGCGCGACGGTCTTCAGCAAGCCATTACCAACGTCCTCAAGGTCAAGAACATCGACAAGCTGCTCACTAAGGACCCCATTGTGAAGCAGTCCATCGCCATGCGCCGGCCATTCCTCGACATCTCCCACGTGATCCAGGCCGAGGTGCTCCAGAGGCTCCGGGATGCTCAGGCAAAGGACGAGGAGCCGCCGAAGGAGCTCAGAGATGCCATGATCATCTCCATCCAGGAAAGCTCGCTTGCTTGCCATTTTCAGACCAGAGAAGTAAAAAATTAGAGAAATCAGGGTTCCCACTTGAGACCTAAGCACTCCATCCATCCATCCACAGGCCATCGCCGCCGGCATGCAGAACACCGGCTGAGGGAGGGGGAAGACTCGAGAGTTCTCGGGGCAGGTCTGGAGGGCCTCGCCATTCTCGTAGCCTTTTCGCCCCATCCAGTAGGGGGCCATCGAAGACACTGGTCCTGAGTCTAGTTTTTCGATTAATGTGCATATTTTGCGTCTCCGTGGCTGGGTGTGGAAAGCCATTATTTTTCCTGGTTGGATGGGTGGAGCCCAGATTCATGGAGATGTTCCGCCGAGGGCTTCGGTTGTTACCGCCCGTTTAAGAGACTTTTCCAGCAGCAGCGGCATGAACTAGACAGGCAGCAAGAGTAGTGATGGAGTGGTTGTCCAGAGTAACCTCAAAAAGGGGAGTCCTTTGGATTACTTGCTGCCTGGCTTGCACTGTGAAGCCATAGGGATGATCAGCCTTAGAGCAAGGAGCTAGGTCAAGCGGTCAAGTGGTGCTCATTGTAGTTCCAACGCGTTGGTTTTGTATTGATGGCTTCCCAGCTGGTGCACATCGTGCAAAAAACACACAAAAGCTGAGTGTAATTCACATGCGACAGTCTCTCTTCGGCACTTGTGGAGGTCAAAGAAACTACAGGGCCCAGGGCTTCTAGGTGCAAATGAGGTGTCGAGGAGCTGAAGGGCTGATCACAGACTCGGTCTTCATGGCCTCTCCGACAGATGCTGAAGGAAAAAGCGTGCTCAACTAAGCAAACACAGCACAACAAAAACACCTCTAGATCGTGGAAACCTATGCAGCCCCAAAGCCCCGGGCAGCAAAACGACAAGAAACCAGGTGGAGAACGCGAGCCTTCGGCAGATCGAAGTGACGATTCGTGGGCAGCCGGGTTCCTGGCAACAAATGTCGCCATGCAAGCAGCCTGTGTATTTGGAGCTCTTGTCCCCAAAACTCAGACTTCGCTTGATTAAGAGAATCCTCCAATCATGTCTGCTGATTAGGGTATATTATTGGGGCCTTTGGGGACTGATTTCGATGCATATGTATGTGTGTATGTATGTATGTCTATGAGTCACGGCCCACCGGCCGTGCCAGAGCTACCGCAATATGATCACTGCTGAAGTCTACCCACTACCTCCCGATGAACGGAGGCGTCTCTCGCCTTTATCTTCCTCTCGGAACAGGCTTTGGTGCATTCCTTCTAAACGCCATGTTCCGGCCTCTCCGAATTCGGAGGCCCTGAGCTCAAAGCCTCCAACCTGACCCCTAAACCCCGTGAGCGCCGAAACCCTAAACCCAGGTTGAAGTACTCCTGCGTCGAAGCCTCGGCGGCTTTGCGTTGCTCTAGTGGAAACTTTCGAGTTTGGGCTTCAGGGCCTAGGAAACGGTTTAGGATGTTTCAGAGTTTCGAACTAATGAGGTGCATTTTCACCGCAGTGACGGCAGGATCATTCATGACTTCAGAGGTCTTCCACTTGCTGAGTGTTTTTTTTGTCGGCGCTCCGGCACTGAATACATATTACTATTTTGGGGGCTCTTTGTTTTTATTATTATTATGATGGTATAATGGGCCCCAAAACCCTATTCTAATTATTAAGGCCCCTGTATTATACTCCTATCCCCAGGGCTCGGGTCGGGAGCGATATTCGAGGCTCCACGTTGTGGGCCTGGGTTCCGCTGTAATCGGGAATTCGGGTTTCGGATTTGGGGGGTCTAGCTTTGTTTTGCCTGATTCTGAGAGAAGTGACCAAGTGTCGCCCTCAGGTGGCTGTTGGAAATCCTGCAGAGGTTTGGATCATCGGGGCCTCAGCAGGTGCATGGGCTATCGGGGCCTTGAGCTTCGGGTTAAATGCTTCATGGTGCGAGATCGTAAATCTATGTGTGCTGACAAATCGGGGTCTCACGGCATTTGCACCGGCTCTTGCAAAATTTTGGCCGCAACACCAAACCGGCACTACTGGGTACTGTAGATTGGAAGAGCACCCTCAATCAGACTCAACCGGAGACTTGGAGTCACGGAAGCGAGCACAGGCTTAAACGCCGAGGAAGACCGTTGTGATGCGCGGGTAGCTTCCTGGAATGAGTAAAATTTCATTGTGGCAGCTCCCTTTTGCGAATGCGACAGTCGGAAGCTCGAAGGGCTATTGTCAGCTAACTAGAGTGACTACAGTCACCAAGATTTCCCACTGTCCTAGCTTGTGTCGGCAGGCGTTGCGAGTGCCTCGCTCGCATGTGCTGCTGGTGGATCCGTGGCACCTTGGCTGCTGAGCAGCCGGATGTCGGTAGTCACAAATAGCAGGGTTTGGACCAACTGGAAGCTAGGCGGTCAACTGCCGCCTGCTATGATACTGTCTTTGTCTAGACTGTTCTGAGGTTTACTCCGTTGCTGCCGATCGTTCGATGGAGGAGGCAGCGGCCCGATGTTGGGAGAGCTGTTGATGGTACAGCTGCATGATAGGTTATTGTCATGATGGCACACTTGAAGATTGGTCAGGGTTCCAGAAATGTTCCAGGTGCGGGATTCGATCGCGTGGATGCTGTCAGGAGTGCAGCTTCTGAAGAGTCCGCCAGTGACGAGATTCCAGTTTTCGCTAGCAGAAGCATCATAGCAACGGCAATTGCGACTGCAGCAGTCACCACGGAAATATTGCTAACAAGAAGCACAACAAGGTGGGCAACATGATAATGCTACCGGTACGTACCCGGGTTCGTAGGCTTGAATCGTAATGACGAGGACCGACTCGAGAGACCTTCCGACCTCATCCGGCTTGTCCGGACGTGAGAGCGTAATTTGGGGGCCTTAATAACTAGAATAGGGTTCAGGGGCCCATCATACTCATACTAGAACTATAAAATAAGGAACCCCAATTATTCAGGCCCCTAGATTTATCTGGACGACAGCAGCCGGACTATCGTAGGGACAGTCATGAAGCCCGAGATATACAAATGCCACGAACAATTACGATCATCGTGTGTTCGATGCCGCTTACTTCGACCCCGCCTGGGCAGGCAAAGTCCAGCTCCCGCGAGGCTTGCTTGGGACAAAGGGGGCTGTGTTATTGGGGTTTATTCTGTTTTCGGGGTCTAGTATGGCCCCTATATTAATTCCTTGGGGCCCTGCATTGTGTAGGGAGGCCGGACGCTCAGGCTGGGGATGCACTCACAGAGATCCAGATGGCCCCGGGACCATCCTGCCCTAAGCCCCCTTATGGGAGCTTCCGAAAATTAGGGGTACCTTATTCAGGATCCTACAATTTAGGGTGCTGCATTAGGGTCCCCTATTTTCGGAAACCCCCTTATCTTCGGACAGGATGACCTTCCTCTGGAATATGCGGCGAGTTGTGCAGCTGGCACCGCCAAATTTTCCTAATTGCGGGGATTTGTTGTGATTTGGTGGAGAAGTGCGAGGAAGCCAATGCAATCTCGGGGGGCGAAGATTTAAGAAAGGGAGTTCGGGGTGAATCACTTTTCAAACGGAAGACGAATAAACACCCTCAATCTTTAAATATCGGACGAAAATCCTAAATCCTAGACCCTACTTGTGTTGTTTTTGCAGTGTGACTTGGTCAGCTGGTCGGGCTGAAAAACCCTGAAGCCCAAGAGCAGTCACACACCAGGTCTGCGGCCAAAGTGTGGAAGAGTGCGAGGAGATATTATCTCGAGCTGCAGCAGACTCCCCAGATGGAGATCAAGAAATCACTGGTTAGGGTTCAGGGTTACTGATTACTGGTCCGGTTCGTCTTTCAGTTGTCTTGTTGTATCAGGAACCAAAGAGGAGCAATACAATTTATCAAATACGGGACGCATATAGAGATACACGTGCAGTAGCGAGAGTGAAACTAGGAACAGTAGCAATAGACTGATATCAATGATACAGTAAGATTAACCAGTAGTGGTGGTGGTGGTGGTAGTAGTGGTAGTCGTCGTAGTAGTACTAGTACTAGTACTAGTACTTGTTGTACTAGCAGATCTCGCAGTTCTTGTTGTTCTTGTTGTACTAGCAGTATTAGTAGTAGTAAGAATAAGAATAAGAAAAATAACAAAATCAGCTAAGGCCGACGGAGGACGGGCGGCGGTGCTTCGCGCCCTGGTCCGGTGCTGAGAGTGGTTGGAGAACCAGGCCCAGGGTACTCGGTGTGGGTACATTGCAACGGTGTAGGATCTTGGGTTCAGGTTGCATGGCAAGGAGCCTTTTTTAGGGGAGGCTTTATCCTTATCTTGTTGGGAAGAGCCGCATTCTACGGGCGATAGTCAATAGTCTTCCTTGCAAGGCCGAAGAACCCGAGCCCACGCCAGCTCGATGCCAAGAAGCCCAAAGAACTCCTGTTCCAGCCCAGAGATAATTTTGCAAAAGTTTCCGTAAAGCCCGAAAGAACTACAGGGCCTGAGGCGCTAAGGCCCTGAAGACCTCTGCCAGCCTCATTGGGCAAGTCCGAGTGCGAGTGCCGCAAGACACCTCGACAGCCCGCAACTTGCCATGGACATGTCCCTCGACTTCCCCAAACCTTGAGGCTAAAAAGCACTAAAGCAAAGACTCTAAACCCAGAAGTGCCCTAAAGCCCTCATACCCGGAAGTGCTTCTTGGCAAAATGTGCGATGGACGTGGCCTTTCATAGAACGGGCCCTGGTTCGGGCCGGGACCTGCTTGGGAGTGTCAGGGCGGCACTCCGTTCTCGCGGCTGGTCCCTGGCTGTGGCCCCGTCGCACATGGACTTTGGAGGTTTGTTTTGGTTCGCTGGGATTCTGGGATCAAGCGTTTTCTGATCGGCTTGCCGAGCCCCAGGTGTCCCTGCTGCGAGATGCCTGGGAGGCGAGGGAACCGCCGCATGCAGCTGCCTGCAGCTGCACTGTCAGCACACTTATCAAGGAACGGAGGTGCGTCTGATCAGAAACAGTTCTAGAGGTTGCCGCTCGACTCCCGCTCACAATGCCCAAAAAAGAGAGGGAGAGCTTACTGTCTTGTGCCTTCCCCTCGCCCCAGGTGGCAAGACAGCCTGCTTCTGTGGAGGGATCTTGCAGAAATCGATCATCTTCCCCTTGATGTGGCAGCTTGCAGCATGTTGGTCAGTGCCTGCTCTAAAGCAGCTCAGTGGGAGCAGTCCCTGGAGTTGTTTGCCTCTGCCAAGAGGCTCGACGAGATGGCTTACTGTGCCGGCATCTCGGCGATGGAGAAGGGCTCTTTGTGGCAACCTGCAATCTTTATGCTGGAGAAGATGGAAATGGAGAGCCTGCAGTTGAGCGTCTTCTCCTACAGCGCCGCGATCAGTGCAGGGCGAGTTTTCAGCTGTTGGCAGCAAGCGCTGCAACTGATCCAGAGCATGGGGTCCAAGCAGATCCTTCCGAACACGGTGGCCATAAACGCAGGGATTGCGAATTGTGAGCGAGCTGGCAAATGGATTGCGGCACTGGCCCTATTCGAGCTGATGCTTATTTCCGACTTGAGCCCATCTGTGGTAACTCTGGGCTCTGTCGTGGCAGCCTGTGGCCGTGGCCAGCAGCTCACAGCAGCCTTGGCAGTTTGGGATGCCTGTACTTCGAGTGGGGTCCGCCCCAGCCAGGAAGCGTGGTCTGCCTTGGTCACGGCATGTGAACGCTCTTCAGAATGGCACATGGCCCTTCTTTTCATGGAAGAGTCTGGCTCTACGAGCGGCTTCATTCTGAGCAGTGTCGTGAGTGCTTGCACTGGGGCCCAGGAGTGGGAGCGCGCCTTGGATCTCTTGAATCACCCGGATGTGTTTCGGGATCCTATCCTGTGCAGCTCCCTGGTGTCTGCATGGGAGGCTGGTTCCCAGTGGGAGTCTGCGCTGCAAGCCTTGAGTCGAATAGAGGAGAGGAGGCAGATGCCCAATGCCATTGCGCGGACTTCTGCCATCGGAGCCTGTGAGAAGGCACAGCAATGGGAGAGGGCCATTGCACTTTTGCGGGCTTTCGATGGAGATTCGATCGAGGCTGACATCGTTGCTTTTGGTGCTGCGATGAGTGCCTGCGAGAAGGCCTGGAGGTGGGATATGGCCATCGGCCTACTGGTTCAGATGAGCATCGCAAAGATAGAGATGAATACTATCGTCTACAACTCCGCCATAAGCGCCTGTGGTACAGGCCGCAAGGTTGGCTTGGCCTTCCTGCTCCTCGAAGAGATGCTTCAGACTTATGCCTTCCCGGACACCGTGACGTACAGTGCTGTAATCACCGCATGTGAGAAGACCCATGAGTGGCAGCTGGCTCTATCTGTTTTGCAGCGCATGCGTGCAGCAGGCACTGAGCCAAACACCGTGACTTGCAGTGCTGCGGTTTCTGCCTGCGAGAAAGGGCTGAGCTGGAGGCATGCTGTTGCACTCCTGGCCCAGATGCACGTGGCTTCCTTGGAAGTCAACGAATTCACTTTCAGCGCTGCCATTAGCGCCTGCGAGAAGTGCAACTGCTGGGAGATCGCTGTTCAGCTCTTCTCGGAGGCCCAGGGCTCGGAGCCTTCCATTTGGGTGCACAACGCCTTTGCCAGCGCGCTCGAGAAGGGTGGACAGCTGGAGAAGCTGCTCTCCCTCTTGGAAGGCACGGGGCCCGTAAAGCTAAAGTACTAAGATGGATGGATACTGTATGTTATGGTTTCATCCAAGAATTCCGGGGCTTCAGTCAAAAAGCCCCCGAAGCCCCACACCTCAACGCCGTGTACGTCGACCTTTGTATGCTGGAAGTGTGGAATGCTTGAAGCCGCCGTCCATGCAGGCATGTGGCAGGCCGGACCACGACCAGACCTTGCCACCTTGCGTATGTTTAGCCGTGGTGCTGCGATATGTTGGTGTATGAGCCACACACGCAATT
Source organism: Symbiodinium sp. clade A Y106 (assembly GCA_003297005.1). Lineage (NCBI taxonomy): Eukaryota > Dinophyceae > Suessiales > Symbiodiniaceae > Symbiodinium > Symbiodinium sp. clade A. The sequence continues at coordinate 83,381 of BGNK01001192.1, read as the reverse complement.
CTGTGTTTGCCGCAGTGTTTAACACCATGGGGGCTTCTTGTAGATTAGTCTAGGATGCCTCAGAAGTAAACTACAACGATAGCCTGAATGATATTACATGGGTGCTATGACTATGACCAACCCTACTCCGATTGATGCTACCTGCGGTTTACGGCTACTGCTGCTACTGCTTTTACTGATCTTGCTACTGCTACCGCTATGTGCAAACCGAGGCTTTGGAGCCTGCGCTTGTGCAAACTGAGGCTCACTGAGGCTTGAGAGACTGTACTTGCTTGTGCAGGCTGCACCTCTGCAAGCTGCTACATGAGACCTTCAGAATCCCAGACAAGTTGAGTGTCCAATACGATAAGAAACGATAGCAGGAAACGATAGCTTCTGTTTGGCAGAGGTGCCGTTTGAAGGACATAGTACCACCCTTGAGATCTTGTAAAACCACACGGAGTAAAAATTGATAACCCAGCTTAGTTAGGGATAAGGGATTCATAGCAGGGTTTTTATACAGCCTCAGGCATCTTGAATTCTTGAGCCCATAAAGTAAATTCAGATGTTTATGTGCATTTGTTGCTGCCTTTTCCGTGTGAAGAGTCAGGTTACACACAACGCTGCGTTGGCCGCCTGCCGGCGTGCTTGGAGCTGGGAGACCTGTCACTGTAGGTTGCATGAACCAAACATGCTGTCTGCTCCGAGTGGACATAGTCCCCCAAGCGGTCACCCCAAAGAACCGAAGCCCCAAAGCCCATTGAGCCGTTCCAAGGGCCTCTTCCGGCATTGTACAGCTGCTGCCAAATTCAATCGTCTGAAGAAACCACAATAACTTCAACATGCAATGCGAAACTGTTCCCCATAAGCGGGCCAAAATTCTTGAGAAACCTACCCCCTCACAAGGTCAATCTAGGTCGGACTAAATGTCATATTGCCCCCCCCCCTCCCAAATTTGACACTCTGTTGTTGCTAGCCCCAACAATGCAAGGAGAATTCAGTCGCGATTTTGGGCGTAGCCGCTGCGCAGGGCGAGGCAAGGAGCAACCCACCAACAAGCCCAAGCGCAACAACACACCCTTTTTATAGGCCTTTTTGGGGGCTTTTTCCGTGTGAGGGTTTAGGGTTCAAAAGGGGATTAGGGTTGCAGGGTTTGGGGCTTTATGGTTCAAGACCTCGAAGCGTTTGAAGAAGAGCCGGTATGGAGGCCGATGCTATCGCCCTTGAGGCGGTGATGGTGGCCTGTGGCCGTGACCTGGTTTATCAAGACGAATAACTAGAATAGGGTATTGGGGTTTATGCTAGAATGGAAATACATGCAGGAACCGTGCGCAACAAGATTCAGGGCTTCATGATTGGGCCGGTCGAGCTTCCAGGTGAAGTGCGGAAGCTTTCGGGGATTTGGCCTAGGTATACTTGGTGTTTAGTACTCGAGGACCTGAGATTTTCAAACTGAGGAGCCGACTGTAGAAGTCCAGTCGAAGTGGCAGCCTTCAACACTAGCTTATCCGAGTGTGAGCGTCCCGAAGCCTGACCTTACCCTTGAACTGAACCCTGAAACCCGAAGCTGTAGAGCCTCGAAAGCACTCAAGTAACCAAGCCCTTTCTTCGGACACGGAGCTCAACCGTTTCATCAAAGGCACTGGACAGCTTCATGTGCTTCCTGAGCTTCAGGCACACGGGCTGTTCATGCTTCGGGAGATTCACCTGAACCTTCATGGGTACATTCAGGGCATTGGGTTCAGGATGCAGAGCCCTGGAACGTAGTTTCAGGATGTGGCTTTCGGGTCTACAGTACGAGGTGTTGAATAGCAGTGCTGCTGAACCTGAAGCTTCAGAGTTCTTATCGGATACCTCCATGCTTTTTTGACCTGACCATAGACGCTGTATAATTCGTGGAATGACCCCCAAAAAAACAGAGACCCTGCAGCACTCCAGACGGGAGTTTCGGGCGCTTGGTTTTGGCAGACAGGGGGCACACGACCAAATATTCACAAATAACACACACATGTATACATATATATATATATATATACATACATGCAGTCCATGTCTCCGACGAAGACAAGCAGACGCCACCTGCTACAAGATTTTGTAGTTCGCCTGGAAAGTGTTAAGGCTGTTGCAACGCCTCTTTGCATCGTAGCCGCAACAATCGTTTAGATCTGCGTGCTGGATATCGTCCGGCAGAAACCCAGGTGATCTGGTTACAAAGCCACCCGAATGTTTATCTTAGCTCTTTTTGTCCCTGTTCTCGAATCAATACGGCTGTCCGCAGCTCAAGCATGGCCTTTATTCAACGTGGGTTGGATTGCCTCTAGCGAAATCATTACTCGCTTTTCTTCGGGTTTTGTTGGCCTTCCGCGGTGCCTTGTGCTTGGAAGCTAATCGCACTGCAGGTTTCGAGAAAAATCGGGCTGTGGGAATAGGATGCCTAGTCTAGGCAGCTGCCTGATGTAGCAAGTTGTAAATTGTGTGTGCCGGCCGGATTCTGACATGGTATTCTTCAACCACGTTCTTTACTCCCAACCCTTTTGTAGGATATGGCGCTAGATGCTGCAATTGATAGTGGATTCTTCTTCGTGTAATGTTTTCGCCGTCTATTATTGCAACTGTCGCCATTCACCCAAAATAGGCCGTGCACTTCCCGCCCCTGGCTATTTGGAAGTCGGTTGGGGTGTTTTGGGGCGATTCCATGTGCGTTCTTGGGATGACTTCAATGAATCGCATCCTGACATCATGTGTGGCTTGTCTCTGAGGTTACACCACATGCTACCGCATACTGTGAGAATGGTCTTAGATATAGCATCGCCTAATCGATATTCACTGTGTGGGCATATGCATCTCTGCATGCATGCTCATATGCACATGTGCACGAACATAAACAGGCTAGGCAGCGGAGACTGCCATAGCAATCGAGCAAGCAAGGCACGACGGAGGGTTTGATACAGAGATCGGCAAACAGGAGGGCCCACCGTCAGCCATGCGTCGCGCGAAGCAAGCACGGCGGAGAAGCCTTTCCTGAGCTGCTGAGCTATGTGCCACCCGAGGGCACTTGCAGCGCTTTTGGCCAGCGCCTTGCCCGCTCCCTCCTTTGCATCCCTCCGGCCTGGTGATCCCGAGTGTTGGACTGGGCTGGAGGAGGATCGGCGGGAGGCTTGCTGTGAACATCCTGGATCTGGAAGGCAGCTTGCATGCTGGAAGGGGAAGGGCTTCAACTTCGAGAGATGTTGCCTGGGGCGAAGCGACTCCTGCTACAAGAGCCAGTCGCAGTTTGGTGAGGAACTCAAGGTGATTGAGCTTCTCGGATGGCGCACGAAGAGAGATGGGGTTTATGTCGAGATCGGTGCCTTGGACGGCTACAAGTATTCAAATACGCTCACCCTGCAGACGTGCCTGGGGTGGACCGGAATGTTGATAGAGGGCAGCCCGCGCAACTTCCAGATGCTGATCAGGAATTTGCACTATATGGGCATAACAAACGTGATTCCCCAGTACGGGGCAGTGTGCCCACCTCCCATCACGAATACAACGTTTTCGAAAGGTGATATTCCGTATGTCGATGGAGACACAAGACACCTCTCTGAAACGGTGCGGAGCAGATTCAAACGCCTGCGCCAGCGTGTCGTGGTGCCTTGCAGGCCCATGTCTTGGTATCTGAAGGCCCTCCCGAAGAAGCATGTGGACTTCCTGGTCTTGGACGTTGAAGGGGCCGAGTTAGAAGCTCTGCTCACCATGAACTTTTCCGAGGTGCTGGTGGAATCCTTTATGATTGAGCTACATGATCTGACTCCGTTCGAGAAAGCACAAAGCTGGAAAATTCGAAACTTGATGGCCAATCTTGGCTACAAGGAGTGCGAGAATGCCAAGCTGTACTTGAGTGCACTTTTCGTTCTTCAGAACGGGCGATATTCAAGCATTTGCCAAGCATCTGCTGAGCTGTATGTTTTGGAGGGTTTGCGTCTTTTGAGAGGGTCCTGTCAAGGATGCTCGGTTGGCAGGTGCCAGAGGACAAGTTCATGGTAAGGTATGCTACAGGGTATGCCACTCTCAAGGCCCGCAATGAGGTCGATGACAAGCTGGACACATCAAGGTCCCACAAGCAGCAGTATTTCGAGATCGAGTGCTGGTCAGCGAAGAAAGAAATTTGAAAGGAGCGTGTGCCCGACAGTCTGGATGGGAGTGCACCCCCAACCTTCCGAAGCATTCCCTCTGCGCGGGCTTCTGCCGACAGTCGTCGTCGTAGTCGTAGTAGTCATGGTCGTCGTCGTGGTAGTAATAGTAGTAGTAGTAGTAGTAGTAGGAGGAGGAGGAGGAGGAGGAGTAGTAGTGTAGTCGCAGAAGGGGTAGTACATAGCAGCAGAAACAGCAGCAAGTACAGTAGTAGCAATAGTACAGGAGCAAGCATTGACAGCTGCTGGAATCCGAGTGCTTCGGATGCTAAGTTACTAAGGGAAGCAGGCGCAGTAGGAATGTCGATGGTGCATTCTGAGGGTGGGCTTCCGCTTGGCAGGGATGCCCTTTAGCCTTTCCCACTGTCTCTCTGGTTTGGATTTGCTGGGAAAGTAATATAGGGGCCACAATAATTAGAAGAGGGCTTTGGGGTATATTATACCACAATGATAAGAAGGAACCCACAAAATAGTATAGGTAATTGCTAAGGCCCCGATGGTAGCAGGTAGAGTCTTGTGGCCTCCCTGCAGGCAAGGATGATGCAGCTGTCGACAGGGGACCTGCGGACGGATGACAAAGAGCAATGCGTGCATTATGCAGCGGAGCAGGAGCAGGAGAAGGAGCAGTCGCTCTGGCAGTACTCGTTGTCGTGCTCGTAGTGTAGTAATATTCTTAATATAACTATGATTATTAGGCTTATTAGTAGTAGCAGCCGTCGTCGTCCTCCTCTTCGTAGTAGTGGTCGTCGTAGTGACGTAGTGGCAGTGGTAGCTGTAGCGGTGGTGGTAGTGGCGGTGTTGCTTGTTGAGATAGCAGTAGTAGTAGGAGGAGTCGGAGTCGGAGGGGAGGAGGAGCAGCAGCAGCAGCAGCAGCAGTCGACAAGACAGTTCGTCTTAGCAGCATCAAGACGGAATGGTCCACAGCATATTCTCTAAAGCGTAGCTGCCGAGGCAACAGCCATGATTGACTTGAGGTGTCCTCATAGTGGCAGGAAGATGGAAGGCTTCCGCAAGCATCCGTTGGTCTCGCACACGTTTTCCTGATGCGGGTGCGCACCAGATGGAGTGGCAGCAGGCGACTATTGGTAATTGTGCAGCGTGATCCTTGCATCGATGACAGAGTTCCCATGCAGCAACCCCACCTCAGTTGTAGTCCCTTCATCTAGAAGCCCCAAGCCTAGGTCCTATCCAGGCCCTGAAGCCCAACAAATCTGAAGACATGCCGAGGTGCCACAGATTCGATGTCTCGTCGGCAAGGAGCTGGGAACCGGTAACTGGCCTTCAAGCTTGACCGTTTGGGTTTAGGGTTAGGGTTCAAAGCTCACGAGCGTTCGGATTCGGGTTCATGGTTTCAAGAGGCGGTGGAGGCAAACCCAGCAGAAGATGACGTCCCGTCACAGAGCGGCTAAGGATCTTAGTGCGTATCGTGCCTCCGCGGATTCAAGGCTTCCATGAAGGGCTTGAGGCATCTTGCGACTTTATCCTGCTTGCGCATAAGAGGATCCAGCACAAAGTATTACAAGGGCCCCGCGTTGTGACTCCAGTTCTTTAGTCGGCTTGAGTTGCATTCCTGTCTAAAGAGGCGTGGGGATAATCGTAAGTTAGGCTGGGAGACAGGGCTGAAGAAAGCGTGCTCCAAGCTTGAGCCCTCGGCCATGAATATTGTTCTGGGCTTCCGGATGTACATAAATCTTGAAGCTACAGCATGACAAATCAGGCTGATAATGGGGATGGCGACGATGACGACTGGAAGCAGACGACCACCACCAACACAGCCACGACAGCAGTATTGTCAAGCCAGCAATGCTTGCTATTGAAATCTCTGGGAAGTTTGGGGTTCATGGACTCCGACTGTATTCTGCCAAGAGAGACTCCCGAGATCTGTTGTGCCCACCAAGATGCTGGGAGCCGGCTTCAACGGGTGGAGGTGGCGCAGCGTCACTTCCCGCGTCTTGAACTTCCGAATACCCGAAGCTTTTTGTTTCGGACTCATGGAGGCCTCGAATGACTTAGGAGTTCGGTCCCCCCTGAACAGGATGAGCCTGGGTTCAACAAAGAAGGTTTAGGGTTAAGGATTTGAAGCTTGGATGGTTGGGCTGGCATTCGGCGGGGGTTGTCGGGAGAGCTGAGTACAAGGCTGTTCGTGGGTGGGCTCGGAACGAACATCGAAAAGTCGAACCGCCTTTGTGCCTGCCCCTTAATCTGGGAAGCTTTAATTCCCAAAGCCGTTTGCGTATGTTTGCGTACTATCCAGTTCAGAAATTCAGAAGCAGCAGGTAAACCTTTTCCTTGCACAGGCCATGCTGCACCGAATTGGCCGCGGGGAGGTTTTCCGAAGTGAGGAGAAGGCTTGGACCCCACATCCGAATCATGACTACTTGTAGCGCAACAGCAGGCGCAACAACAGCTCTGCTGCTGCTGTTCATGCAGTAGAAGTAGTAGAAGTAGTAGTAGTAGTAGTAGTAGTAGTAGTAGTAGTAGATGTAGATGTAGATGTAGATGTAGATGTAGTAGTGGTGGTGGTGGTGGTAGTGGTAGTGGTAGTAGTGGTAGTTGTGAAAGTAGTCGTGGTGGTGGTAGTGGTGGTAGTAGTGGAAGTAGTGGTAGTGGTAGTGAGTAGTGGCAGTAGTGGTAGTAGTGGTAGTGTGGTAGTGGTATCGTAGTAGTAGTAGTAGTAGTAGTAGTAGTAGCCCCCCCCTACCAACCACCTCTCTGACATACTCTTGTAACACACATCCGTTTTACTCGGTATTTACAGTACTTTGGTCATGTAGGAACATCTTATGAAGCTTGAAAGCTCGCTTGGGTTTTTGAAAAATCCAGGTTCCGATTCTGGACTGGCTTTTGGGGGGGTGGG